>BLSH010420529.1:89397-112906 GCA_018402905.1 Glandirana rugosa
AGATGTCTACCTATGATATCTCCGAGGGTTTACCCGACGGATACTCCGACGTTGGTGAGACCATCTCACATGGTGGTGACTACCTCCGAATGCGGGGGAACGGGATATACATGGTGGTTCGGACCACTTCAGGTCCGTCATTAGAGAAAAGGAACTACTAAAAGTCGACCTTACTGTTTTCCGAATAATCTACTAGACTTTCCTCGTTAACACCTGTCCACGAAGAAAGACTTTTGCAGGTCCAGCACACTGAAAGGACACACGACAAGACCTTTACAACCGTTAAGGGTCTACAGACAATTTATCTCCCGATAACGATGGAAACTATGTCGGTGTCCGTGCGATCGTTCGGGTTCCGTCCGGACCCGGACCCGGACTTTGTCCCGAAGTTCGGCCGGACCAGCAGAACCCGAACTTCCAGAGGTTCGCTCAACTCTAGACATGAGCCTTAGCCTATCCTCACTGAACTTGCAAGTGTCAGCTATATCGGCAATAACAAATTTAAATGGGCCAAGAATCCTTCAGTCTGCACGACTTTTGAAGGCAGTCGTAAGGATTCAGTCACCATGGAAAGGAGTCTTTCCCAGTGGGATCGATTGGTGTTGCTGGATCTCCTGTCAGTTCAACCGTTTGCTCCAACAGAGCAGTGTTTGGTTTGGGCCATTATTGGGATACAAGACAGTATCTATTGCAAGAACTTTAAGCAGAAGTTTGTCTGAGATTCAAGCTCTTGGAGCTTAAAAAAAAAATGTATTGTTTTCTTTCCAATAAGAGTAGAAGTTCTGTCTTATAGGTCATCTTGTATCAAAGGTAGCAATAGCCCTCTATTTAACAGACATCTGGGAATTGCCAACATTTCCAGAACAGCACACAGGAAAGTCACACGACCTGGACGTTTTCAGAAAGAAGCACCTGTCCACAATTGCTCCTTTCAGATCATCTAATAAGCCTTTTGTCATTCCAGCTGAAAATCATCAAGGAAAAGAGATTACTGCCTGGACTTCACCAGGCTTGGTGGTACATATAGGGCAAGGGGGCGTAAGCCTCCATCAGTGGTGGTACACTCTACCAGAGTGGTTGCAGCCTCATAGGCAGCCCATTTGGGAGCCTCTATAGTATCCATCTGTAGAAGTATCATTGTCATCCCAGAAAACCTACTCAAACTTTATGGAGTAGACCCAGGCACCTTGTCATCAGTGGACTTTGTAGGAAGGACTATTCGGTCCTCTGTCCCATCCTAATTAAAATATTGGTTTGGCAAGTAGAACACACACTGTTAGCTAGTTATTTATCACTAGTATGCTGCCATGTTGGCGTCAGGAAAATGGAAAATTGTATCAAATACTTACCGTAATTTTCCTTTCCTGATGCCAAACCATGGCAGCATATGGGCCCACCCTGTACATTTCGGTATGTAGCTTGTTACAAAGAATGGGGTGGGGGCAGCTAACTATGCCTTTTTTATGTTATTCACTGGTTCTGAGGGAGTGGTCAAGAGGTGGAGCTCTATTACTAGTATGCTGCCATGGTTTGACGTCAGGAAAGGAAAATTACGGTAAGTATTTGATACAATTTTCCATTTTCAACTGTGTACTTAGCTATGTACCTAGGGTTTATCTTAATTCGGTAACATGGGCAATGAGGTCTATATAGTGTGAAAGAGACATTTTTCTGGCATTCCTAACCTCCTGGTGCTGCATGCAGGCAGCCCAATTGTGACGGACCGCTTGGCAACCCGCTTGGGTGCTTCCACCAAACTGTGCCTCCTGCCCTTCAAACCCTTCCAGCCGACGAGGGTTAATACCAGCCCCTTTTGCCCAAAGAATCGAACACAGATAAGATGTTGAGGTAAAACCAAAGGAATGACTGTTTATTGAACAGAAATACAGCTTTTCATACACTTCAAAAGTAGGACAGTCACCACATGAACAATAAAACCAAATATTACTCAAAATTTCACACAATGGTTAGATAACAAGGTAAAGTTGACACAAGACTAATCCCATCATGTAGGAACCTCCAAGAGGATTAGCGAACAGACAGAACAATAGGTGACTCAATTGACTCAATTAACAATGGGAGTTCACACCTAGGAGGCACACAATGGGAGAGACACACTTAACAATAAACACATAACACCTTAAAAACATATTATAGCAGGAGACCTCAGCATCAGGTTGTTTTAAGCTGACTATATTAACATCTGCTCAGAGTCTAGGAGGGGTTGAAGCAGTCAATGCTGGTTTGGGCATAGAGGCCCCAAATCGGTATTCAGAACCTCCAGTTCCCAGAGTCTGTGTGTTTTGGGGAGACATCGATTTGAATCCTTAATAACACTACTCCAAAGGTCCCCCAGGCACACATCTCCCAAAGAATAGAGCTCCCTCAAATGCCAGGGCCCATAGTCAGTAGGTAACAGACCAGCCTGTAGTCCCCTCCAATAGTCCCTGTCCTGGTTGGGTCTGTCACACCATTCTATTAGGGCACTAGGCTTGTCCTAATGCAACAGGTGTGCAGGTGCTGGTGAGCAGCCCCGAACACAGGCAGTGTGCACGGTTGGTAAAAGCACAGAAAGATAAAGTATTTAAAATGCTTACAGTGTTTTTCCTTTCCATGAATTACTTTTATTCCCTTGCAATGTGGCTTTGAACTTGCTACTTCAGGAAGAGTCCAAGCTCCTTCGCCCCCCATATCACCTTTTATGTATATTCCAGGGGAGGAACTAAGGGGAATACTGCAGTGTAGTGGTGGTCAACTTGAAAAATATAGGTGGCCTCCAGCCTTTCCATAGGACCACACAATAGAAGCTCATTTTCGTGCATTAAGGTGCATTGTGTCAAGTTAGGCAGCCTATTAAAAATGAATAGGCTATAACACACCTCAAGGCTGAAAAAATGTTGGTATGCAATAATAACCCTCAGCATTGGTGTCAGTGAGTGCAATAAAAAAAAACCCAACTTGGTGTTAGTGGGCACAACAATAACCTTCAGCACTGGTGTTAGTGGATGCAGTAGTAAACCCCATCACTGATGTCAGTGGACATAATAACAGCCAACATTGGTGTCAGTGAGTGCAATAATAACGCCAACATTGGTGCCAGAGTACGCGATAATAACCCCTAGCATTAGTGCCAGTGGCAGCATTAATAGCCCCCAGCACTGGCATTGGCAGTCACTGACAGTGAAATTTAATCACCCCCCCCCCATAGCAAGCAATAGAGCTGCAAGTTTGAAAATTACTTGCTAAGCTATTGCTAGACATGCCAGGCTTCACAAGTTTGGTGCTCAATTGCAGCAAGTCTGGAGTCAATCACCACTCCAGATAAAGAAAAATTTAAACATTCTACAAGTCAGCTTCAGTTATGCTGTGCAATTGTCATCCCACCACAGGGGTCACTGTGACTTGCATGACATGTTCATGGCAGTGGAATTTAACCACCCCCCACCCGACACAAGTTCCCATGCTCTCTTTTGCCTTAGGTCGGAACTTTACTTGTACTGTGGGCATCAATAAGCCTGTCCCACAGTACAATCTTTTTTTCAGTGTAGGGTGCTGGAACACAGAGACCGTATCAGCATCCAGCACCCTGCTGCCTCTTTACTGCTTAACTGGTGCCCAAAAGCTCATGGGCTGCACACAGAGGGCCAGTGGGCCACATATTGGGAACCAAGGCTATAGAGTACTACTTAAATGACAAATGTCCATAGCCTGGCCATAGGTTAATGTATACGCAGATACAGTATCCTAGCCATTTTCCCTCCCCAGTGTCATGTGACTCATTAGTGTTATAAGGTCTCAGGTGTGAATGGGGAGCAGACATCTTAAATTTGGTGTTATCGCTCTCACTCTCTCATACTGGTCATTGGAAGTTCAACATGGCACCACATGGCAAAGAACTCTCTGAGAATATAAAAAAAAAGAATTGTTGCTCTACATTAAGATGGCCTAGGCTATAAGAAGATTGCCAAGACCCTGAAACTGAGTTGCAGCACGGTTGTCAAGCCATACATCAGTTTAACAGGACAGGTTCCACTCAGAACAGGCCTTGCCATGGTCGACCAAAGAAGCTGAATGCACGTGCTCAGCGTCATATCCGGAGGTTGTCTTTGGGAAATAGACGTATGAGTGCTTCTAGCAATGCTGCAGAGGTTGAAAGGGTGGGGGGTCATCCTGTCAGTGTTCAGGCCATATGCCGCACACTGCCTCAAATTGGCCTGCATGGCTGTTGTCCCAGAACAAAGCCGCTTCTAAAGATGATGCACAAGAAAGCCCACAAACAGTTTGCTGAATACAAGCAGACTAAGGACATGGATTACTGAAACCATGTCCTGTGGTCTGATATGACCAAGATAAACTTATTTGATTCAGATGGTGTCAAGCGTGTGGTGCGGCAACCAGATGAGGAGTACAAAGACAAGTGTGTCTTGCCTACAGTCAAGCATAGTGGTGGGAGTGTCATGGTCTGGGGCTGCATGAGTGTTGCTGGCACTGGGAAGCTACAGTTCATTGAGGGAACCATGAATGTCAGCATGTACTATGACATACTGAAGCAGAGCATGGTCCGCTCCCATTTGGAGACTGGGCCACAGGGCAGTATTCCTAAACCCTATCGAGCATCTGTGGGGCATCCTCAAAAGGAAGGTGGAGAAGCGCAAGGTCTCTAACATCCACCAGCTCTGTGATGTCGTCATGGAGGAGTGGAAGAGGATTCCAGTGGCAACCTGTGAAGCCCAAGAGGGTTAAGGCAGTGCTGGAAAATAATGGTGGCCACACAAAATATTGACACTTTGGGCCCAATTTGGACATTTTCACTTAGGGGTGTACTGAATTTTGTTGCAAGAGGTTGAGACATTAATGGCTGTGTGTTAAGTTATTTTGAGGGGGCAGCAAATTTACACTGTTATACAAGCTGTACACTCACTACTTTACATTGTGGCAAAGTGTAATTTATTCAGTGTTGTCACCTGAAAAGATATAATAAAATATTTACAAAAATGTGAGGGGTGTACTCACTTTTGTAAGATACTGTTTGTAACTAATTACAATTTAAATGAGGCCTTAGCATTAAAACAATAAATTAAAAATGATTCCTGTTTACTTTTACTTATGGTGTGCCTGTCAAGAAATACACTGGGTACTATATTCCACTATTTACAAAATGCTTTTACTTCAAATTGTGCAGAGTAATTACTTGAGATGCAGGAAAGACTGGGATACAGATGTCGGTCCACTTACAGGTAAAGACTGGTCTGAGGCTTTAGCGACAATCCCTGTGGTGTCAGTTTCCCCTACTCAGAAACTTACTCAACACTTTATGTTACATAGGACTTATACTCTGTAGAGATTACACCAGTAGAGACACTCCTTTATGTACATAATATGAGACAGACAAATACCCTTATACAAATTCTATGGCGATGCCCAAAATTATTCTTATATTGGAAGGATGTTCTTAATTAATAACACTGTATTTCAGGCAAACTTTGGATCCCAAAATGTGTATTTTAAGGTTGGTGGATAAAGAACTCTTAACTTAACAGCTATGTACATCTATAACTCTTCATAGGTTGCCGGTAAAGAGGAAAGAGCACTATTTAGGTTACTGACACCCTATGGAGATATTATTTTATTTAGGGGCTGATAATGCACTATACATTAGTAAGACTGTGGTGTAAGCCAGTGTCTGGACTATAATAGTATAAGTTGCATGTACTGACTGCATAAAACAGTGGTTCTCAACTCCTGTCCTCAGGACCCACTAACAGGCCAGGTTTGCAGGATTACTGAAATGAATCACAGGTGATTAGAGTTGAGCGAACCTGAACTGTAAAGTTCGGGGTCGTATCGGACTTTAGGGTGTCCGTGTGCCGAACCCGGACATTTGAGAAAAATGGTTCGGGTATTTTTTCTCGCCTTTTGAATAGCTGCAGGACAGCCAATCAACAAGCGTTTCACTTGTTTGCCCTTAGAAGCCATCACAGCCATGCCTACTAATGGCATGGCTGTGATTGGCCAGTGCATCATGTGACCCAGTCTCTATATAAGCTGGAGTCACGTAGTGCTGCATGTCACATCATCTCATACTAGTGTAGGGAGAGGATCCTGCTGCTGCTGTGAGGGACAGATTAGCTTTCGAAAATCATCTCATACTAGTGTAGGGAGAGGATGCTGCCGCTGGTGTGAGGGACAGATTAGCTTTCGAAAATCATCTCATACTAGTGTAGGGAGAGGATGCTGCTGCTGCTGTGAGGGACAGATTAGCTTTAGAAAATCATCTCATACTAGTGTAGGGAGAGGATGCTGCTGCTGCTGCTGTGAGGGACAGATTAGCTTTAGAAAATCTGTTAAAAAAGGCGATTTATTGGTGGGTGGGTGCTAGAGGAGATTTTTGTTTGCTTGAGTACATTTTGTTTGCTAAGCAAAGTACCTCATATAAAACCTAAGCAATTTTTCTGTTTGTTAGGTGGGCGTTTGCAGCCATTTTTGCAAGTGCAGTACACTTGCAACTGCTTGTGTGTCAGGGACTCTACTTTAATCGTGTTCTGTTAGTTCAGTTGGCAACATTTGGCATATTGAAATACTGCTTTTACAGTGCAGTTAGACAAATTAATTTTCTTTTTTTTTTTGTGCAAAATATTACATTTGCAGTCAGCGGTACATTTATTGCACAAAAATAAAAAGTGTGTCTACATTGCTGGTTTAAAAAAAAAAAAAATTCTAAATACTACATTTGCAGCCAGCGGTGCATTTCTTGCACAAAAATAAAAAGTGCATCTACATTGCAGGTTTTAAAAAAAAATATTCTAAATACTACATTTGCGGCCAGCGGTGCATTTCTTGCACAAAAATAAAAAGTGCGTCTACATTGCAGGTTTAAAAAAATATATATATATATTCTAAATACTACATTTGCGGCCAGTGGTGCATTTCTTGCACAAAAATAAAAAGTGCGTCTACATTGCTGGTTAAAAAAAAAAAAAATAATATTCTAAATACTACATTTGCGGCCAGCGGTGCATTTCTTACACACAAATAAAAAGTGAGTCTACATTGCTGGTTTAAAAAAAAAAATTCTAAATACTACATTTGCGGCCAGCGGTGCATTTCTTGCACAAAAATAAAAAGTGCGTCTACATTGCAGGTTTAAAAAAAAATATTCTAAATACTACATTTGCAGCCAGCTGTGCATTTCTTGCACAAAAATAAAAAGTGCGTCTACATTGCAGGTTTAAATATATATATATATATATTCTAAATACTACATTTGCGGCCAGTGGTGCATTTCTTGCACAAAAATAAAAAGTGCGTCTACATTGCTGGTTTTAAAAAAAAAATATTCTAAATACTACATTTGCGGCCAGCGGTGCATTTCTTACACAAAAATAAAAAGTGAGTCTACATTGCTGGTTTAAAAAAAAAAAAATCTAAATACTACATTTGCGGCCAGCGGTGCATTTCTTGCACAAAAATAAAAAGTGCGTCTACATTGCAGGTTTAAAAAAAAAGAATAATCATTTATTATTCTTTTTTTATTATTAATAAATAGTGCTATATAGTGAATTTCTTGCACAAAAATAAAAAGTGCATCTACATTGCTGGTTTAAAAAAAAAGAATAATAATTTATTATTCTTTTTTTTATTATTAATAAATAGTGCTACATAGTACATTTGCACCTTGCTGTGCATTTCTTGCACAAAAATAAAAAGTGCGTCTACATTGCTGGATTAAAAAAATATATATATATTCTAAATACTACATTTGCGGCCAGCGATGCATTTCTTGCACAAAAATAAAAAGTGTGTCTACATTGCAGGTTTAAAAAAATGTTTTATTATTATTAATACATAGTGATACATTTGAACCTTGTTGTGCATTTCTTGCACAAAATTGCACATTGCCGGTTTAAAAAAGAATATAAATTTGTGCTAAATAGTACATTTGCGCCCACAATGAGGAGAGCGTCAAATAAGGGACGTGGTCATGGTTCTGCTGGTGTTGGTGAAGCTTCTGTTGCAAGGAGAGGACGTGGTCGATCTGTGCCAGCTACACGCACAAGTGAAACACCTTCCTCAGGTGCGAGTAGCCGACAGAACCTTCAACGTTATATGGTAGGCCCGAATGGCGCTCAACGAATGGTGAGGCCAGAACAAGTACATGCGATAGTAGATTGGATGGCTGACAATGCCTCCAGTTCCTTCACATTGTCTCCCACCCGGTCCCTTGCTGAAAGCTCAGAGTTGGCACCTGAACCCCATGGCCATCTGTCTTTCACCTTAGCCCCTTGTAAATCAGCCAAGCAGTCTGAGCCCCAAGTCATGCAGCATTCTCTTATGCTTTTTGATGACTCTGCTGGTGTGCTTTCCGTGGGCCATCCACAAAGCCCTGCCCCAGAAGTGGAAGACATTGAGTGCACCGATGCCCAACCACTTCTGTTTCAGGATGAGGACATGGAAACACCACCGCAGCACTTCTCTGATGATGACAAAACACAGGTGCCAACTGCTGCGGCTTTCTACAGTGTGCAGACTGACAAGGAGGGCAGTGGTGAAGAGTGGGTGGAAGATGATGTGAAGGATGATGAGGTCTTAGACCCCACATGGAATGAAGGTCATGCGAGTGACGTGTGCAGTTTGGAGAAAGAGGTGGTGGTCGCATAGAGGCACCAGCACAGCAAAAGAGAAAGCAGGTTGCAAAAGTGGAGCTACCGTCCCCTAGACAGTACGCCTGCGACTACCCACTGCACCCATGGACCTAGCACACCAAAGGCAGCTCAAAGGAATTCCCTGGCATGGCAGTTCTTCAGACAATGTGCTGACGACAAGACACGAGCAGTTTGCACGCTGTGCAATCAGAGCCTAAAGCGAGGCATAAATGTTCTAAACCTGAGCAAAACCTGCATGACCAGGCATCTACATGCAAAGCACGAGTTGCAGTGGAATAAGCACCTCAAAATCCAAGAAAGGTCTCGGCCTCCTCCTGCTTCCTCTTCTGCTGCTGCCTCGGCCTCTTCCTCCACCTCTACAGTGCCAGTGTCACCTGCCACTCAGCAAACAGACGATGTGACAGCAACGCCACCATGTCCGCCGCCGTCCCCAAGCATTTCCACACCATGGTCCCATGGAAGCTTACAGCTGTCCATCTCCCAAACACTGGAGAGAAAGAGGAAGTACCCCCCTACCCACTCACGATCCCTGGCCCTGAATGCCAGCATTTCAAAATTCCTGGCCTTTGAAATGCTGTCATTCCATCTGGTGGACACGGACAGTTTTAGAACCTGATCGCAGTGGCTGCACCACAGTACGTGGTTCCCAGCCGCCACTACTTTTCCAGGCGAGCCATCCCTTCCCTGCACAAACAAGTCGGGGACAAGATCAAGTGTGAACTGCGCAACATCATCTGTGGCAAGGTCCACATAACCACTTATACATGGACCAGTAAGCACGGGCAGGGACGTTATATCTCGCTAACTGCACACTGGGCAAATGTAGTGGCGGATGGGCCTGAGGCAAATAACAGTTTGGCGCGTGTCCTTCCACCACCGAGGATTGCAGGGCATTTCTCTTTGCCTCCTGTTGCCTCCTCCTCCTACTCCGCTTCCTCCTCCTCTACCACTTCCTCATCCAGTCAGCGTAACACCTTCACCACCAACTTCAGCACATCCAGGGGGAAATGACAGCAGGCTGTTATAAAACTGATATGTTTGGGGGATAAACCCCACACTGCGCAGGAGCTGTGGACGGGCATTGAAAAACAGACCGATGAGTGGTTGTTGCCACTGAGCCTCAAGCCCGGCCTGGTGGTGTGCGATAATGGTCGAAATCCCGTAGCAGCTCTGGGCCTAGCCGGTTTGACGCACATCCATTGCCTTGCACATGTGCTGAATTTGGTGGTGCAGAAATTTCTAAAAACGACCTGGATATGTCAGAGCTGCTGCAGAAAGTATGGGCCGTCTGTGCACGCTTTTGGCGTTCTCACCCTGCTGCTGCTCGCCTGTCTGCGCTGCAGTGGAACTTCAGCCTTCACGCTCACCACCTCCAATGCGATGTGCCCACAATGTGGAACTCCACCTTGCACATGCTGGAGAGACTGTGCGAGCAGCAGCAGGCAATAGTGGAGCTTCATCTGCAGCACACACAGGTCAGTCGCTCTGCAGAACAGCACCACTTCACCACCAACGAGTGGGCCTCCATGCAAGACCTGTGTACCATATTGCGGTGTTTCGAGTACTCCACCTACATGGCCAGTGATGATGACGCTGTTCTCAGCGTTACTATCCCACTTCTATGTCTCCTTGAAAAAACACTTCGGGCCATGATGGAAGAGGATGTGGTACAGGAGGAAGAGGAGGAGGAAGAGGGGTCATTTCCACTGTTATCAGGCCAGTCATTCACAAGTGGCTTGGAGGGTTGGTTCCTTCAGCAGCGTAGGCCAGGTAAAAATTTTTCAAGTGAGGGCACAGTTCTGGAGGATGAGGAGGACGAGGATGAAGATGAGGAGGAGGAGGAACCGTGTTCACAGCAGGGTGGCACCCAACGCAGCTCGTGGGCATCACTGGAGCGAGGCTGGGGAGATACGCAGGACACAGATGATACACCTCCCACAGAGGACAGCTTGTCTTTGCCTCTGGGCAGCCTGGCACACATGAGCGACTACATGCTGCAGTGCCTGTGCAACGACAGCCGAGTTGCCCACATTGTAACTTGTGCTGATTACTGGGTGGCCACCCTGCTGGATCCCCGTTACAAGGACAATGTGCTGTCCTTAATTCCCTCACTGGAGCATGATCGGAAGATGCGCACGCTGGTAGACGCGCTGCTGAGGGCATTCCCAAATGACACCGGGCTAAATGGAAGCACAAGGCGAAGGCAGAGGAGGAGGAAGAGGTCGCCAACGCAGCTGTGGCACCTCCAGCACCTCAGAAGGCAGGGTTAGCATGGCCAAAATGTGGAAAAGCTTTGTCACCAGCACGCCACAACAAACAGCACCACCAGCTGATAGGTAACGTCTTAGCAGCATTTCAGCAACATGGTGGAACAGTACGTGTGCACACGCCTACACGTACTGACTGATGAGTCTGCCCCATTCAACTTCTGGGTCTCCAAATTGGGCACATGGTCTGAGCTTGCCCTTTATGCCTTGGAGGTGCTGGCCTGCCCTGCAGCCAGTGTATTGCCTGAACGTGTGTTTAGCATGGCAGGGGGCGTTCGTCATGCAATGTTGTGGCAAGCGTGCTCTTTCGTCAGGCATACTGACAGGTTGTGCCGTCATCTTCTTATAGCCCAGTGTAGGAGGCCGGTGCCAGTGATGCAGCTGACTTAGAAGCTGGTTCCAACAGCGGGTCAAGGGATGGAGATATACCACAGATTAAACAAGCACATATGTTGAAACATTGGACTCATAAAGTAACAATAAATAGACGTCTATATAAATATGGCAAAGTTATATTAAGGTGAAAATAATCGCTATCTTACATCTATAGTAGTGAAGATAAGACATATGATCCCAATGGGATGTAGGAAAAAATATAAATAAAATAAAAATGAATGATAATAAAAAGAACTAAATTACAAGTTAAATTGATTAAAAAAATGTGTGCAAGTATGCACATAGGTGCCTAGACAAGCATAATACCTCTCTACCCTACAATAATTTAATAGGAGGGGGAATAAATAAAATTATTAAGGGGGAACTCCAAATTGATTACAGAAGTGGAGGATACAAATATAGATGTCAACTCCTTATACATGTCCATACCCCACGAATTCGGCCTCAGGGCAATAGAATATTTTCTTGCGCAAGATCCCCTCATAAATCCCAGACAGGCGAACTTTATTATCGAGGCTACTAGGTTTTGTCTTTCTCACAACTATTTCATGTTTGATGAGGACTTTTATATACAACTGCAGGGTACTGCCATGGGGGCAAATTTTACTCCCTCTTATGCTAACCTGGCCATGAGGTACTGGGAAACCCATCATATATGGCAGAACAATCCCTTTTCCTCCAATATCATCTTTTTTGGGTGGTACATAGACAATATCATCATCATTTGGGAAGGCCCCATTGACCAGATTAGGTAATTCGTAGAACATTGTAATCATAACCCCCATGGCTTATCATTTACCTTTAGGCAGATCCATCCACCCATGCCTTTTTAGATCTGGAGCTAAGTCATGTGGAGGGAAGTATATGTGCAAAGAACTACACCAAGCCCACGGCCGAAAATTCCTTTCTACATTTCAAAAGTTGTCACTATCCAAAATGGATAAACAACATACCCAAGGGAAAATTTTGTCAGTTGCAACATAATTGTACATTGGAATCCGTGGCTATGTGGCACAGCGTGAGTTGCTTAAGAAGAAATTTCTTGATAAACAGTACACAGAACCACTAGCTGATCAAGCCTTTGAACTCTATCGTAAAGGCAAGCCCCAGAAAATTCCGAAGGATCCAATGATCAATCCTTTAGGTTCATTACCACTTTCCACTCACAACACAAGAAAATGGAGAGGATCCTAACTAACCATTGGAACATATTTCTGCAGGATTTGCATCTCAACCCTTTATTGCCTCATCGACTTAGGGTCACATACTGCAGGGCCCCTAGTCTGAAAAATAAAATTGCACCCAGCAAGCTGAAGCCCCCCCTGAGAATGGATCCCATCCCCTAGTACTCATACCACTAGTAGGTATGTAGCAATGTCGAAAGGCACTTTGTAAAACCTGCAGTTTTGTTAAACATGGATGGATGATTTCCATCATAAAGGGGCAACCTACCAACTTGAAGGGTTCTTCAACTGTTCCTCTGATTATGTTGTATACGCCCTCATTTGTCCCTGTGGTTTACTGTATATTGGCTGAACGATTCGACCATTAAGACAGCGTTTCGGCCGACACAGGAGACTAATCGAGGGAGGGAAAGACCTTCATAGTGTCCCTCGCTATTTCTTGGAACATCACAACAAGTCCACCAATGGGTTAGAGGTCTGGGTAATTGAGTAAATACCCAGGTCCCTACCCAAGGCGGAGAAATTCAAGAAATTGTGTTCCAGAGAAACTTTCTGGACCTACAAACTGGATGTTCTCTCGCCAGGTGTCCTTAACGAGAGAATAGAAATAGCTACTGTGCTGTGACCATAGTTCACATCGGTCTCCATTTTATTTATTGATTTTTACTCTTTACCACTATTATGCTACAACATTACCATAGTATAGATATCTATCTTATCCTTATAATGTTTTCCCTTCCGTTCAGATGTCAACCCCCTTTCTTTCCCTCTTCTTTTCTTGGGGGTGTGGCGGGTGCTTGGTTCAGTGAGTATTCATATCCAATATACATCCTCCCTCTAGAGTCCCAAAATAATTATCTTGTACATACTATCTGTCACATCAATAGGTTATTTAGGTTTACATATGTATCCACTTCTCTGTTACTTCTGATGCTTGAATCACATAATGTACCTCTTCTGTGGTAGTGTCTTCATAACACACCACAGATCCACAATTTATACTGGTTATATCCCTTTGATACAACTTCTGACGGAATGTATTGATAATAAAATTTGAAGGCCTATCCGTCTTACAACACAATATATCCATTCATACACACTTCAGCTATACAGGTCATATCACCTGACTATATAGGCAACGCTATCTTGATTTATCCCAATGGAAAATTGTTTTTTCCCATTTCAGAAGACTCATTCATTCATCCATTCATACATATATAATTAGTTCATGTTTAGATTCATTTCTATTGTATCATTTTTTTTTGGTCTTTACTCCCATTTGGCAATTGTTTATACATCTATATTTGTATCCTCCACTTCTCTAATCAATTTGGAGTTCCCCCTTAATAATTTTATTTATTCCCCCTCCTATTAAATTATTGTAGGGTAGAGAGGCATTACACTTGTCTAGGTACCTATGTGCATACTTACACACATTTTTTTATCAATTTAACTTGTAATTTAGTTCTTTTTATTATCATAATTTTTTTTTTTATTTATATTTTTTTCCTACATCCCATTGTGATCATATCTTCATACTATAGATGTAATATAGTGATTATTTTTACCGTAATATAACTTTGCCATATTTATATACACATCTATTTATTGTTACATTAGGAGCCCTATGGTTCCACATATGTGCTTGTTTTATCCATGGTATATCTCCATCCCTTGATCCGCTGTTGGAACCGGCTTCTAAGTCAGCTGCATCGCTGATGCCCACCTCCTACACTGGGCTACAAGAAGATGGCGGCACATCCTGTCAGTATGCCTGACAAAAGAGCGCGCTGGTCACAACATTGCACGACGAATGCTCAGAAACGTGTCACAAGTTGATGATGTCATCCAACTCCGACTCTGGGATCTATGCTCCGAGCCTTGGTTTGGCTTCCCTGCACAGCCGGCTACTGGACGCTTTTCTCCATCTACGAGACAGCAGTGATACCAGACCCCTTACATAGTGGAATGGAGCCACAGTCATCTTACACTGGTGGGATGGATGTCCCTGTTCTGATGTGCCTATGTTTATTCTCCCAAATGTCAGTTGCCAGTCGGCTGTTTTTAATAAATGTTCTTCTTTTAAAGTCTGCACTTAGAGGCGCCTTCTCCCTTGTCTCCTTTCCTTTAGTGGCTGATCCGGCTTCTTTCCACCAGGAGTGCAGCCCTTCGTGTTGGACATTATCAACTATTTATTGGACTTTTTATGAACTTTACAATGCCCACAGTCCCCAACAGGCACTGTACTTAGCTATTGCGCCTTCCCATTTGTTGTTACTACTACTGAGGGACGTTGCTCACTCCTGAAACTACTTTGTGCAACTTTAAAAGAGAAATCTGTTATCAGCAATTCTTCTCAATTGTGAATAATTATTTTTCTTGGAGTATCCCACTAAATCTTCTTCCCTATCCAAGTTCTCCAAAAATAAAACAACAAAAACAAAACCTCTAGCCTGGTCATTGAAGACAACATTGGGAAGACCAGGGCAAACTACCAGCGGCTCCTACAGGGGTAGTATAATGGGTATTACTGGTTAATTTTGGCCATCTACATTATCAGTCATGTTGTTTTTTTATGAACTTCATAAGAAAAATGTATTAGGCTAATAATTTGTGCTTCCTTTCTTTGGTACCTTAAAAATCTCACTTTTAGTTTCTTTGTTTTGATGTGGGGAAACAATCAGTTAATGTGCTTATCGAGAGAGAAAAACTTACCACAGATTTTGTGCCTACACAATTCATTTTGCACAGACTCTTGGCTTAATATTATAGGTAGTATTACATTATGGTACATTATGGATATGTGTTTCAGGTAGTAGTGTCTGAAAAATAGATGACAGATCACAGGTGGGATTGAAGGATTGTTATTTTATTAACCACTGCCAAATGTTGGCCTAGTTGTCGGCTATTACATGCTCATTGTTGTTATTGTACCAGCACTCTAGTAGAAAAGGGATTTACCATTCGTACATTTTTTATGTGATTTGCGTTTCTTGAGCTCTAGACATTGACGGGATGTAATTACCTTTACTTTATGCGTTATATGAAGGGATATGTGAACAACTTTATTATTATCAGTGATTTGTGTGTTGAGGCTGTTTTGAAGGTGGGGAGAGGGTAGGATAAATCAAGTGCTGTTTCAATGTACCCTTTGTTTTTTGTTTCTTTTTCTGTGAAAAATAAAATAAAAACTTTATTGAAAAGCACCTGATAAAAAAAAAAAAAGAATTACACTGGCAGTATGATCGCTTTACAACAGTTTTGTTTAAAGCTCTGACACGTGCAACACATTCAGGCAGAGCTTATTTGCGCTACTTCCAAAATGGGTCGCTATTGATGCGACAAATTGAAAAAAAATGACCGCCAGTTCATAGATAAGGAAAATGGAGGTAATTAAAGCAGAACAACACTGTATCTGAGCACCACAAACGTCATTTAATTTATTTTTAGTATTCAAAGAAAACTCACCCATCCATCCATGGTGCTTTATTTTGCTGAGAAATCACTTTGAAAAACACCCTCTAGCATTTCTGGCTGTGGCCATCTTGAGAAAGGGCAGATGATTCATGTAGCATTTCCTTCTTGAAACCCATCTGCTCTTAGATTAGGCATGCAAGCAGCAGGGTGTGCTAAGCTGAGAAAACCCCTCCTCCCCTCCTGAAGGCTCCTGGGATGTATGACATAATTTGCCTAGGCCTTGCCACTTGCGGACCACAATATGTATGCATTGTAGAGCTGCACGATTAAAGTGGATGTAAACCTGATTCTTGAAATTTGAGCTGTGCACATAGATCTGCAGTGTTTTATTATCTCTCTTCAAAGCACTAAGTCCCGTAGCTGTCTCTTGTTTAGTTCCTCTGTTATCAGCCTGACAAGTTCTCTGTCACATATGATAAAAGCAGCCGGAGTTTGGTGTTGGGGAGGGAGCTATAAATGGATTAGCAGTGCCCTGAACTAAACAAAGAAGAGAGCTGAGAGTCTCTACTTATGAGAAGAAGGGCGTGTGCCTTTCCACCAATCAGCTGTCTTGGCTGTATGCCCGTGCTTCATGCAATGCTAATCAGGAAGAGAAAAATTCCTAACACGAAGAGTACTTTCTAAAGGATATATACAGGTGAAGACAGAAGATATACATGTAAAACTTATATAGGGAGATTTGTTTCATCCCTTTGTATCATCTAAGGCTACTCACTTCATTGGGTATATGTGAGGGTTTACATCCACTTTAATCGTTTAAAAATATGCGATCTCGATTCAACCCCCCTGACGATCTTAATCCGTCATTTCCACGATTCTATGTAACAAGTGCAGAGCCATTGCTCAGAGCTGTAAAAAAAAAGCCGGCACATGTTTATCAACATCGCTTAGCACTGAGAGATGACTATAAACATTATATCATTTGGTTCATCCTGATCAAAGGGATGACCTTTGGTCTGTAAATGAGGGCAGTTTAACTACTTAAAGACTAAGCCTTTTTTGATATTTGTTGCTTACAAGTTATTATCAGTATTGTTTGCTAGAAAATTACTTAAACCTCCAAACTTTATATATGTATTTTTTAGCAGAAACCCTAGAGAATAAAATGGCGGTCGTTGCAATGTTTTATGTCAATTTTTTGGGGGAAAAAATACACTTCGATGAATAAAATAAAATGAAACAGTAATCTTAGCCCAATTTTTTTGTATAGTATGAAAATGATGTTACGCCGCAAGAATCGTGAGAGAATCATGATCTATATTCTAAGCAAAAATATTATGATTCTTATTTTTAGCTTGAATCATGCAGCTCATTTAATAAATTGCGGTTTGCAAGCGGTTTACTAGGGTTATGGCTGAAGATATCAGCCATAACTCGGTATCGTTTTTTGCAGCCTTCGGCCAGCTTTCTCATGAAACTGTTACGAGCGGCTCATTAGGTGCTGGAACGGTTTCTGAAGCGCCGGGGGTGTCCCCTCCCCTCCGCTGCCCACTAGTGTTTCTCAGGCTTACCGTTTCCACTGGTTTGCCCGAGAAATGTTACGACTGCTCCCATAGGCGATCAAAGAGTTAATACTCTTTTGTCGATTCTATGGCCTTGGAGGACCAGAGCGATGTAACTTCCAGTCCAGGCTTGAAGTAAATAGTTTTTTTTATTTTAAAACCGAAAGAGCAAAAAAAAAAATTATTTTTTTTTGATCCTTTGCTTTTAATGGTAAAGAAGGGATTTGGGGTCTTTCTGACCCAAGATCTCTCCATAAAGAGGACCTGTCATCCTTATTTCTATTACAAGGGATGTTTACATTCCTTGTAATAGGAATAAAAGTGATGATTAAAAAAATCAAGAGACACTGTAAAAATAAAAAGTAAAATAGATAATAAAAAAAATGTAAAGCGCCCCTATCTCTCTGTGCTTGCGTGCAGAAAAAGTGAATGCATACGTATGTCGCGCATGCATATGTAAACAGTTTGCGCACCACACATGTGAGGTATCGCCGCAAATGTTAGAGCAAGAACAATAATTCTAGCACTAGACCTTCTCTAACTCTAAACAAGTAACCTGTAAAGGTGTTTAAAGCGTGGCCTATGGAGATTTTTAAGTACCATAGTTTGTCGCCATTTCACGAGCGTGTGCAATTTTAAAAAGTGACATGTTAGGTATCTATTTGTTCACCGTAGGGTCTCAACACGCAGCTTTTCTAATTCTATCAGTACACTGCTCGGCTCCCAGTCAGGATGGCAATAACTTGTTCCCCAAACCACTTCCACTCGTTGTAGTCAGCTGCCAGTCCCTCTTCTTCCCTTCGGAAGAAGAGGGACTGGCAGCTGACTACAATGAGTGGAAGTGGTTTGGGGAACAAGTTATTGCCATCCTGACTGGGAGCCGAGCAGTGTACTGATATAATTGGAAAAGCTGCGTGTTGAGACCCTACGGTGATCAAACAGCAGGGCCATTGTTGGAAGTGAATACTGACCCTCCGTAATAGGGGTCGGTGAGTTCTGGTAAGGGGCTTGATTATTGGGTGACTTTGGTGACGGTGCTTTCGGTGGATGGTCGGTGTGCCCATATTTACATCATAGAACTGTCCCATATAACGTCTATGGACACTTTTGCTGCCTATATGGACGATGTGCGCTGCAGTATAACTCACATTTGAATTGCTGGTCGAACCTGGACCATTCTGCTGGCTGCCTGATTATATCTTGTTTTTAATTGTTCGCTAAAAGAGAGCTTTCAAAAAACTTTTTACTATTTTCTTTCAAGCGCAGGATTGTTCTGAAAAATATAGGTATCTATTTGTAACATCATCTTGACATTATACAAAAAATTGGGGTAAATATTTCGTTTTTTTTAAATTCAGTGTATTTTTTACCATAAAAATTGTGTTTGCAAAATCGCTGCGCAAATATTGTGTGAAATAAAAAAATTGTAGTGAACGCCATTTTATTCCCTAGGGTCTCTGCTAGGAGAATTGTATAAAGTTTGGGGGTTTTCTAGCAAAAAATACTGATTTAAACTCGTAAACTTGTAAACAAAAAGGGCCAGAAAAAGCTTGGTCAGCAAGTGATTAAGACATATTTTACGCTGGTGTACAGAAACATGCCAGTTTGCTCAGAGCTGGGCCACAGTGTGTATGTTAGGAGGCTTCTGAATGGCTATGTAAGTATGCCAGGAGCACATGTCTCGGCCCCGCATCTTCCCTTCCCGAAAAACAACCCACCTGCTTGAGGCTTTTTCCCTCTGCCATCTTTTACCCTCTCCATGCCAGAGGTCACCCCATGACATTCCCAGCCATTAACCTTTATATCCCAATGGAAGATGTCAAACATCAATCACAGTCAATCAGATTTGATGATCTGCAGCAGTCACGTGTAAAAGCATTCCGGAAGCACACATAGCAAGCCATCTTAGCTCAGCCTCTCTCCACCCAAGGTAAATAGTGCTCACTCAGAGGTTCTGGTTTACCTTAGGCTGTCTGTGTCCACTCACTGTTCCTTGCAGATAGTCCATCTAATATAGGATCTCTGCAGACACCTCTAGTTGGGTACACCCCTCCCAGGTCCTCCAGGGGGATAGCCTCACTCCAGGGCATGAGGTCTGACCTAAAGGCCCTTTTGCAACCCACTACTTGCCTCCACTACCATAAAGGTCAGGAAGTCTATAGCTGGCTTTTGTGAGTGTATGTTTACCTCTCCCTGTCCTCCAGCCTCTCCACTTGTTGCCTACATCTGCCAAATGGTGGGGTCTCTGGCTCCCATGCTCCAACTGCACTAGGGCTCCTCCCAACCTGGCTTACAGTATATGTTGGCACAGACTCACCCATTACATCACCACAGGGGGGACTCTAACTAAAAAAGGTCCTAGAACCTGATGACACCTTTCTCTGTTATCAGCACTATTCTGGGACAGAGTGACCTAGTGGCAGACTAGCCAACTTCACCAGTTTACATGTATACATACAGTATTTGCATGCCCCACTGCCTACCCCCCACCTGTTACAGTGCAGCCCAAGGGCTGAACATGTACTTATCTTGGAGTTCCTCCGCCGTATGGACAATCTGACCTCAGTGCGATCCCTGACGATGCCTCCGTGTAATAAACCATGCACTTGTTTCTGACAGGAACATTAATCTGTCACAGGCACTGACATTTGCCATATAGAAGAACATAGAAACATAGAAGAGTGAGAACAGAAAAAGGCCAAGTGGTCCATTGAGCCTACCTCTTAAATAAATATACAGTATCTCACAAAAGTGAGTACACCCCTCACATTTTTGTAAATATTTTATTATAGCTTTTCATGTGACAACACTGAAGAAATTACACTTTGCTACAATGTAAAATAGTGAGGGTACAGCTTGTATAACAGTGTAAATTTGCTGTCCCCTCAAAATAATCCAAACACAGCCATTAATGTCTAAACCGCTAGCAACAGAAGTGAGTACAACCCTAAGTGAAAATGTCCAAATTGGGCCCAAAGTGTCAATATTTTGTGTGGCCACCATTATTTTTCAGCACTGCCTTAACTTTCTTGGGTATGGAGTTCACCAGAGCTTAACAGGTTGCCACTGGAGTCCTCTTCCACTCCTCCATGATGACATCACGGAGCTGGTGGATGTTAGAGACCTTGCACTCCTCCACCTTCTGTTTGAAGATGCCCCACAGATGCTAATTAGGGTTTGGCCTGGAGACATGCTTGGCCAGTCCATCACCTTTACCTTCAGCTTCTTTAGAAAGGCAGTGGTCATCTTGGAGGTGTGTTTAGGGTTGTTATCATGTTGGAATACTGCCCTGTGGCCCAGTCTCCGAAGGGAGGGGATCATGCTCTGTTTCAGTATGTCACAGTACATGTTGGCATTCATGGTTCCCATGACTCCTACCACCATGCTTGACTGGACTCAAGACACACTTGTCTTTGTACTCCTCACCTGGTTGCCGCCAAACACCATCTGAACCAAATAAGTTTATCTTGGTTTCATCGGACCACAGAACATGGTTCCAGTAATCCATGTCCTTAGTCTGCTTGTCTTCAGCAAACTGTTTGCGGGCTTTCTTATGCATCATTTTTAGAAGAGGCTTCCTTCTGGGATGACAGCCATGAAGACCAATTTGATGCAGTGTGTGGTGTATGGTCCGAGCACTGACAGGCTGACCCCCCACCCCTTCAACCTCTGCAGCAATGCTGGCAGCACTCATACGTCTATTTCCCAAAGACAACCTCTGGATATGACGCTGAGCATATGCACTCAACTTCTTTATTCGACCATGGCAAGGCCTGTTCTGAGTGGAATCTGTCCTGTTAAGCCACTGTATGGTCTTGCCCACCGTGCTGTAGCTCAGCTTCAGGGTCTTGGCAATCTTCTTATAGCTTAGGCCATCTTTATATAGAGCAACAATTCTTTTTTTTTTCAGATCCTCAGAGAGTTCTTTGCCATGAGGTGCCATGTTGAACTTCCAGTGACCAGTATGAGAGAGTGAGAGCGATAACACCAATTTTTAACACAACTGCTCCCCATTCACACCTGAGACCTTGTAACACTAACGAGTCACATGACACCGGGGAGGGAAAATGGCTAATTGGGCCCAGTTTGGACATTTTCACTTATGGATGTACTCACTTTTGTTGCCAGCAGTTTAGACATTAATGGCTGTGTGTTGAGTTATTTTGAGGGGACAACAAATATACACTATTATACAAGCTATACACTCACTACTTTACATTGTAGCAAAGTGCATTTTTTTCAGTGTTGCCACATGAAAAGATATAATAAAATATTTACAAAAATGTGAGGGGTGTACTCACTTTTGTGAAATACTGTACACTGTATATATAGTATATAACTTTCTTATTACTTTTTTTTTTTTTACTTTTTCGTCCGAGTATGAATGTTTATTAATCCCAAGCGTGTTTGAACCTCTGTTGGAAGTGTGCATCAAATACTCTTTTGGTAAAATAATATTTAGTTTGGTTTTAGACTTTCCTCCTGCTAGTTTGAGGTCATGTTCCTGTGTTCTTGATCTTAGCTTCATATTGAAATCAACAACACAATTCTAAAGAGTGTCTACAACACTCTTTATGAATTTCAGGCACCATATTTGGTTGCACATTAAAGCTGGAAAGCCTCAGTGATAACAGTATTACTGGGAGTACTAAGTTTTTCTGTACAATGTGTTTCATTGGTTTTACTAAAGGCCCTTTGAAGAAAAACAGAAGGTGTATTTTCTCTGTAATGGGAGAAATTCCCACTATTGCCTTTCTTATACATTTTCCCTACATACACTAATGTAGCTTTCCCTGTAACAGCTTCACAAGAAATTTCAAATAGCCTTAGGGAAGTCACACCATCCAATCAAGCATACATGAGTTCCAACATATAGGAAGCCTGGTAGTTAAAATGGCTCTTTTGATAACTGAGCAATTTGCAGAAATGTTCTGGATTTGAAAATGAGCTGTAATTTCATGGGTACATAAAAGGCAAAATTACAAGGATTGATTGACAGATGCCGGAATAAAGTCACCTTAATGCAAAGTTTTACACAATAATGAATACTAAAGATACAAGTTCATCTTTCATTACCATATGGAGAACATTTACTATTAATAGGTTAGTATATTTACCTAAATGAGACTACTTTTCCTACCATAAATTATACATTAGAGCAATATAAGTACAAGATTAGTGGGTCAGAACCTCAGAGGGAGTCCCATGATAAAAAAAAATTGGGGCCACTAGATTATTAGAAATGTTCCAATGGCTTATACAGATGCTTTCCATCACACTCAAATGCAGCAGAGTACACATCATATGCTCTGCGGATAAGACTTAATAAACCCTAAAGGCTGCATAAAGGAGGACTCCATTGGCTTGTTGAATTAGAGTACAAAAAAATGGCCACTGCCCTCACCTATACTGTAACTGGCCTTTGCAGCAAGGAGCACATGGAAGGGCAACACATGCAACTACAGAGCCCAAATACACGCATAAGCTACAGAGCACTGTCAAGGCATTTTCTGTAGTCCTAACTCTAAATTTTGAGAGCCTCCACAGTGGAAGCACATGCATTATAATGGATAGGCAAAGGGTAGGTGAGCCTGGAGGGAACCCACCCCCCCCTTAAAGGCACAGGGGCGCACCCAGCATATAGCACAATGGCAGCAAAGTGCATTCCCTCATCATTATTTCAACAGTACAAACAAATGCCAACTGCCCTCACCAATGACTGACCTTTGCAGCAAGGAGCACATGGAAGGGCAATGCAAGCAAAACAAGACCAGAGAAATTCCCTGCTCAACTTACTGACCAGCCTGCAAACAACCAAATTTTCCTGTCTTACAGTATGTGTTAGAAACAGGGGTTTAGTCTGCACACATTTGCAAATACATATGGAAGTTACAGAGCCCATCAAGGCACCCTGGTATTTTCTGTAGTCCTAACTCTAAATTTCTAGAGCCTCCACAGTGGAAGCACATGCATTATAATGGATAGCAGAGGGCAGGTGAGCTGAAGGGGGGGGGGGGGGG
>BLSH010420529.1:125521-136053 GCA_018402905.1 Glandirana rugosa
CGTCGAGAAGCGTTTACCCACCCCTCTTTTTTGACACAGCTTGGGGACGTCCCCACAAAGTCATGAAGAGCTGCGTCTGTCAGTGAGCGTAGGAGAAAAAGGGATTTTATTAAAACTTACTGTAAAATCCTTTTCTCCGAGTTCACTGACAGACGCAGCACCCACCCCTCTGGGCTCTGTTTTTGGTACGGTTTGTGTACAAACTGGAGAGCTATTCTGTGAGGGGGGTTTAATGTAGGAAAAGAGGACGGCCCCCAAGGGAGGGGCCAGCTGATTCTTTTCCCTGCCTAGTTAACTCCTGGTAGGACGAACATAAAACCCACAAAGTCATGAAGAGCTGCGTCTGTCAGTGAACTCGGAGAAAAGGATTTTACGGTAAGTTTTAATAAAATCCCTTTATTGTAATGTTTATTTCTTGCCTGGTGTCTCTCCTTTTGAAAATTAGGTCTAGTAAAAGTGCTTTACAGAAAAAAATGTAAAGGTGAACTAGCACTGTAGTTAATTTTTATTCCAGGATAAAAACCTGCCCAATCTCTGAAATGTGGGGTGGTGGTTTTTAAGTGATTATGTGGACTCACCATATGTTTCACCACATTTTTAAACATTAGGGCAGCCTTTCTCAACCTTTTCAACACCGAGGAACCCTTGAAGTAACTCTCCGGTCTCGGGGAACCCCTGCTAAAGATTTAAAATGTACAATTCATGATACATTAGTGTGATGGTCAATGGGAAGAATGCTCCTTACACTTGTGGTCATTGGGAAGAATTACCCCCTTACAGATAGCTAAATCAATGATGTCATTGGGAATTTATCTGAAAGGTAGAAATTGACCATTGCTCAAGGAACCTCTAGCAACCTCTGGAGGAACCCTATTGTTCCACGGAACCCTGGTTGAGAAACCCTGCATTAGAGTAATACAGTCTGGAACTGTGAAAAAAGAATATCAAAAGCTAAAGCATAAAAAATGTTTTGCCACCAGCCAAATGGTATGAAGTTAGGGGCTTTAGCATTATTTGTTAAGAGTAAACCTTCCTATAGCTTTTAGAACTGCTGCAGAACCTTTTTTTCCCAAGTTGAAATAAATCAGATTGGCGTGCTGCTGTAATTAAACCAATACAAATTTAAAATTCAATTAAACATGCAAATCATGTGATGCCAGAATATGGAGTCACTGTCCATGAGAATCTTACTGTTCCTTAACATACCAGCTTAAAGGATCTTCCCAAGCAGGTATTAAAAATGCATTGGCATATGCCCCGATTGGCTGTGTTTTTGTTTGACAATTTCTTACTATTACACATGAAAATGACCAAAATACATTTTTAGTAGGGTTCAGATTAAAGTGTGCACTTTTTGGATTTGATGATGAGTTTAACATACTAAAGTGAACCCAAGTCGATTTGCTCATTCCGGCCTCCCAGCTCCCTATGTCCTTTGTTTGACAACTCCTTGCCTATTACACTTGAAAATGGCCAGAGTTAATCTTCAAGATTCAAATGATGCTAAAGTCTCACTTTTTTTAGTTAAAAATAATAAAAATGTTGTACTTACCTGCCCTGTGTAGTGGTTTTGCACAAAGCAGCCCTCCTCTTCTTGGGTCCTTCTTTGGTGCTCCTTGCCCCTCCCTATTGTTGAGTGCCCCCACAGCAAGCAGCTTTTTATGGGGGCACCCAAGCCGAGCCACAGTTCCCTGTGTCCATTCAGACACAGAGCTTCGGTCCGGCCCCACCCCCTTTCAATTCTTATTTGGTAACTGACTTTGATTGACAGCAGTGAGAGCCAATGGTGGTGCCACATTGCTGTCTCAACCAATGAGGAGGGGAGTCCCGGACAGCCAAGACACTCTTGCAGCATCGCTGGATCTAGATGGGGCTCAGGTAAGTATTAGAGGGGCTGAGGGACTGGTACACTGTACACAGAAGGTTCATTCTATGCATTAAGATAAAAAAACCTTCTGCCTTTACAACCACTTTCACATCCCATAGACTTTATTGGGGTTTGAATTAAAGTTCCCCATTTTTTGTAGCTTACCCTGGGTTCAATGGCAAACAGAACCCAGGCTGGTTCATTCATCTCTTCCTGTCCTCATCAGCCTTTTGCAAATTTAAAATAGCCTTTGAAGGCTGGGCCATAATGAACTTGTGATCACAAGTACAGGCTCGATACGAAGCAACCATATTGTCTACCTCATTATCAATTCCAAGTCTCCAGACCTTTTCATGTAACCAGTAATTGGTGTCAATCTATATATCTGCAATCAGCAACGTTTATGCTCCCTGCTGATTGGAAAGCTCTGGTTCTGACTCAGCAAGGGCCTCTACAGAAAGACCATTGCTTCTCCAAAGAGAGCAAAGGTTTTTCTCTGCCATATTTAGGGGAAAGTGTTTCTTTTTCACACTGTGGCAGCTTTTGAAAAGAACATTTTTTTGTTTTCTAGAATTTATTTAGCTAATTTTAACTAAAGATTTAGTTGGAATTCAAAGTAGAATTATAGGCAGCATTTTTCATTATAGATGAGTAAGAGAGAGTTATAACTTCTGTCAGATATTTTTTGCCCTCTATGTCCAATTTTGGAGATTTCCATTCACTTCTTGTCCCATAGCCAAATAGGAAGTGAGAGGAAATTCCCTGCAAATTCCCCATTTGAAGATTCCCTCTCTATTATTTTTCTGGAGACAACCCAACATTTGGGATGTTCTTTACTTTTACTCTCTGTGATGATGGTAAACAGGACAAATAAAGAGGGTGAATCTCCCAAACGGCAATATAAACTGACAGGGGTTCTAATCCATCTTCTATCCAAAACTAAAAAACAAAGTTTTACCTTTAGTTGTACTTTAAAGTAGAGGTGAAGGCTAACTTTTTGCTATACATTCAGTATCATAACCCTGAAAACCTATCTGTTCAGATTCCATGAGACCATGGAGTGGTCTATCAATATGTAGTATATGACACAGGTAGTAGGAACCATAGATCTCTTCAGGTCTCTTGGTTTATTCTTCATTCAAGAAAGTCTTTATTGAACTACACTAAGCACAGAATGGGAAGGGTCAAGCATACAGTATCTCACAAAAGTGAGTACACCCCTCACATTTTGTAAATATTTTATAATATCTTTTCATGTGACAACACTGAAGAAATAACATTTTGCTACAATGTAAAGTAGTGAGTGTACAGCTTGTATAACAGTGTAAATTTGCTGCCCCCTCAAAATAACTCAACACGCAACCATTAATGTCTAAACCGCTGGCAACAAAAGTGAGTACACCCCTAAGTGAAAATGTCCAAATTGGGCCCAAAGTGTCAATATTTTGTGTGGCCACCATTATTTTCCAGCACTGCCTTAACCCTCTTGGGCATGGAGTTCACCAGAGCTTCACAGGTCGCCACTGGAGTCCTCTTCCACTCCTCTATGACGACATCACAGCGCTGGTGGATGTTAGAGACCTTGCGCTCCTCCACCTTCCATTTCAGGATGCCCCACAGATGCTCAATAGGGTTTAGGTCTAGAGACCTGCTTGACTAGTCCATTACCTTTACCCTCAGCTTCTTTAGCAAGGCAGTGGTCATCATGGAGGTGTGTTTGGAGTCGTTATCATGTTGGAATACTCTGCTTCAGTATGTCACAGTACATGTTGGCATTCATGGTTCGCTCAATGAACTGTAGCTCCTCAGTGCCGGCAGCACACATGCAGCCCTAGACCATGACACTCCCACCACCATGCTTGACTGTAGGCAAGACACACTTGTCTTTGTACTCCTCACCTGGTTCCCGCCATACATGCTTGACACCATCTGAACCAAAGTTTATCTTGGTCTCATAAGACCACAGAACATGGTTCCAGTAAGCCATGTCCTTAGTCTGCTTGTCTTCAGCAAACTGTTTGCAAGCTTTCTTGTACATCATCTTTATAAGAGGCTTCCTTCTGGGACAACAGCCATGCAGACCGATTTGATGTAGTCTGCGGCGTATGGTTGAGCACTGACAGGCTGACCCCCCACCCTCTCAGCCTCTGTAGCAATGCTGGCAGCACTTATACGTCCATTTCCCAAAGACAACCTCTGGATATGACGCAGAGCACATGCACTCCACTTCTTTGGTCAACTATGGTGAGGCCTGTTCTGAGCTGAACCTGTCCTGTTAAGCAGCTGTATGGTCTTGGCCACCATGCTGCAGCTCAGTTTCAGGGTTTTGGCAAGCTTTTATAGCCTAAGCCATCTTTATGTAAAGCAAAAATTCTTTTTTTCAGATCCTCAGAGAGTTCTTTGCGATGAGGTGCCATGTTGAACTTCGATAACACAAAATTTAACACACTGGCTCCCCATTCACACCTGAGATCTTGTAGCACTAACAAGTTACATGACACCGGGGAGGGAAAATGGCAAATTGGGCCCAATTCTGACATTTTCACTTAGAGGTGTACTCACTTTTGTTGCCAGTGGTTTAGACATTAATGGCTGTGTGTTGAGTTATTTTGAGAGGACAGCAAATTTACACTGTTATACAAGCTGTACACTCACCTCTTTACATTGAAGCAAGGAGTCATTTTTTCAGTGTTGCCACATGAAAAGATGTAATAAAATATTTACAAATGTGAGGGGAGTACTCACTTTTGTGAGATACTGTATGTAACAATTTGTACGGTTAACAGTTTAATAGTTGTTAACAGTTAACAGTTGTTAAAACTCTCTGACCGCCAGTCAAAGCTCCTGTCACTAAATAATAATGGTTAGCTTACAGTTCTGTTTACACCTGCTTTTGCTTTGCTTTGCTTCAAAAATGATACCCCATGTCGCTTTAGTTGTGCTTCAAAGCGTCTTCAAAGCCTCCATAGAAGTCTATGGCAAAGCTCGCTTGAAGCCCCACCAAAGCCTCATTGAAGCCCCACAAAGCCTCACCAAAGCCTCAACGAAGCCCCACCAAAGGCTCATTGAAGCCCCACCGAAGCCTCATCGAAGCACCAAGCAAAAGCAGGTGTAAACAGGACTATAAGCTAACCATTTTATTTAGTGATGGGCTTTGACTGGCTTTCAGAGAGCTTTAACAAAGCGTGTCCGAAGCCATGTTTTGAAGCAAATGTAAACTAGCCCTTAACGTGCCTGTAAAGTGGGGCATCTGCAGCATGCATAAAGCATGATGCAGCAAAAATGACATTTCTAAAGAAAAAACAAAACAAGCCAAATCCCAGTTAAAATGACTTGCCGGCACCCGGCTACTGAAAAAATAAAGGAAAAAAAGGGTGCGGGGTCCCCGCCCCCAGTCCCTACCACACCCTTGTCCAGGCATCCAGCTTGGCAAAATGTTTTTAAACAAAGGCGTGGGGTCCCCCTAAATCCGTATCAAATCCTTATCCCGGCATGCAGCCTGGCAGGTCAGGAAAGGGGGGGGCGAGTAAGCGCCCCCCCTGAACCATACCAGGCCACATGACCTCAACATGGGAGGGTGCTTTGGGTCAGGGGGCTCTGGCCCCCCACCCCAAAGCCCCTTGTCCCACTGTTGGTGGGGACAAGGGCCTCTCTTGTTGATGGAGCCTCTCCTGTTGATGGGGCCCCTTGTCCCCATGTTGATGGGGACAAGGGCTGTGGTTGTCAGGGTCCGTGGGCGGGGGGCATATCAGAGTCTGGAAGCCCCCTTTAACAAGGGGACCACCAGATTCCGCCCCCCTCATGTGAATGAGTATCGGGTACATACCCCTATCCATTCCCCAAAAAGTGGCAAAAAGTAATAAAGACAAGAGACATTTTCTGACATCCTTTATTAAAAAAATTAAAAAATAGTGTCCCTCGATGTAAATCCATCGTCACTCAAGCCACCCGTTGGACCCAAAAAATAGAAAAAAATTTAAAATGCTACTGACTCCTGGGAGGCCTCACGTCGAATGCCTCCTCTCTGTTTTGACATTTCTTATATAGGTAAGGGATGGAGCCACCTAGCTACATCACCTATTGGCCCCATCCCCACGTGACATCACATGTCCAGCATGCACCAGTCCGTGACGTCAGAAGGGGGCACTCCCACTGTGTGACGTAGCTAGATGGCCCTGCCCCTTATCTGTATAAGACATGTCAAAGTGGAGAGGAGAGGAGGCATTCGGCAGGAGGCCTCCCAGGAGGCGGGAGCAGAGCCTGCAGTATTTGGCCAGCCTTCATGAATGCCAAGAGCATTTGTTTTTTTTTCTATTTTTCGGGTCGGCGGACAGCGTGATTGACAATGGATTTACACTCATTTAATCAACACTATTTTTTTATTTTTTAATAAAGGAGCTGCCAAAAACTGTCTCTTGTCTTTATTACTGTTTGAGACTTTTTGGGGAATGGGTAGGGGTACTATGTACCCGATACTCATTCACATGGAGGAGGCCAGGATCTGGGGGCCCCCTTGTTAAAGAACCCCCTGCCCGCAGACCACAACAACCACAGGCCAGGGTTGTCGGGAAGAGGCCCTTGTCCCCATGGGGCCTGGTATGGTTCAGGGGGAGGGGGGGGCGCTCGCTCACCCACCTTTCCTGATCTGCCAGGCTGCATGCCCCGATAAGGTTTTTTTTTTTTAATTTGGGGTGGGGGGGGAACCCCACACCATTTTTTTTCTTTATTTTTATTGTTCAGCTGTCAGCGGGGAAACCCACTGACAGCTGATGATTTATCGGTTGTTAAGGACGCTGGGGCCTACTTTGCGGCCCTGCTCCTTAACAACCAGTGTACATTGCGCCCTGATTGGGCAAAGATTTACCCAATCAGGGCACAGAATGCACTGTGCAGTGCTCAGTTCATTGGGGTGAACACCCTGCAAATTCGGGTGTTCGGCGAACTGATGCTTGGGCCAAACCGTTTGCCCATCCCTAATGCTGGATTTTGTTTCAAAAAATAAAACAAATGATGGCAAAATCATATGCTCCATTTTTGTTTTTCGATCAACGGAACGTTCGGTTTTTCACTCATCTATGGCCGGCTTAAGATGCTCTGAGGGAAGTGAGAAGGAGGCATCCAAGATGGAAAAGTTGATAATTCAAGAGACTCTCCATGGCTGATCTTGGTTTGGTGGGGACAAAGGTATTTGTAGGGACACTGTAGTCAGGGATTAGAGGGAGTGATATACCCAAGGACACTACGCAGCTAAGCCAGTGATGGAACTAAAAAGGTAATTCTAGGAGTAGTAGAGCTCAAGCTGAAGAGGTAGTGGTTGTTGCAGAAGTGCTGCCAAGTCATGGATGAAAGGAAAAAATATACCCAAAGACACTAAGCTGTTGAGTCATGGAGGAGGAGAGTATTTATAAAGAAAAAGATTTGGAAAAAACAGTATATATGTTTTGACACATTTTTCACTACTTTTTCACTGTTCAATAAACAGGCACACTTCTGCTTGTGAATATCAAACTACAAGTGTAAAACTTTTTTCTTTACCAATTTAAAGTGGTTGATGCTGCAAAGAAGTCAAACAGTGCAGCACTAAAGGGGGACTGGATAAGAAACAATTGAGGCAATTCAATAAAGCATTTTCAACACTATTCTGGTGGTATGGCTCCTTGTCTGCACCTAATTAAAGAAAGTCTTCTGACAGTTTCATTATAAGTTCCATTTGGTCTGACAGATTCAGATTATTCTTGTTTGCACCACTTTAAGAATCTGTTGTTGTGTCTGTGACAGGTTTGTAAAGAATTACCTCCAGTTCACTATTTAGGAAACTGCTGATAATTAAGACAAACTCTAATTTGGCATACAGAGAGACACCATTCTCAGAGTGGGACACCTATGTGTTTACAAGCTATCATGAATGTGACAGGGCTTATGGTTGCTAGGACTCTAGCAGCTGTAGGCTTCCTAGCAAATGATGGCCCCTGGCCCCCATTCAGCTGCCAGCCAAGACATTCCCCAACCCACAGCTAAATGTAAACAAAGGGGTGGGATGCTTGCTGGTGTCATTACCCAAATATGGCAATGGCCAGCCAACAGAGTTTTATAAACCAGTGATGTTGTGCTCCAGGGCTGAGCATACACTGAAGACAGGAATGTCTAAGGTATGTATGCTCTGCCCTCTTTACCACACCATACCTTAGATAAATTATTGTTTGTCTCAGACAGTTACATGAATTTGTTGCAGATACTGTCATTTGACATGGAAGAATACTAAAAAATGATGTATTCCACAGAATAATTATGTCACTATTAACAGTATGTGCATATTGTTTTGTTTCTTAAAACATATGTTTTATATGTAGCACCATCTAGGTGGATAGGTGCTAGAGGTAGCTGCTGGCTAGGCCTGTTTGTTTTCATCCTTGGCTTGGAGAGGCTCAGTGTAGAGCTGGTGACTCACAGGCAGCCTCTCTGAGGCCTCCCTCTTCTTTCCAGAGCGTTCTTCAAAGTTCTGGAAAGAGAGGAGGAGAGGAGAGGTGGAGCTGCCTGGGGTATTCTGGGGAGCCCAGACCAATCCCCAACCTGGATTGGCAGGGGGTGGGCCTCCTTAAGTACCCAGTGTCAGCCCAGCTGGGGGAGGAGTTGTCGGGTAGAAGAGATAGAGATGGAGTACTGAGGCTGTTGGGGTCTTTGAGGGAGCTCCCCAGTCTGGAGGGGGGGTGACATTGGGCCTGGGCGGACAGGGCCCTCCAAGAAATCGTGGAGGTGTTCTGGACTGGAGGCACAGGAGGAGCAAGGGAGAATAGCAGGAGAGAGTACTGCTGAGTAAGTCTCCAGGGAGAGGAACCACCAGTTGCAGCCAGGAGGGCTGGTGAGTGACATACACAGTCCGGAGGACTGGGGAGGTATACCTAAGAGAACTGGGAGAGTGTAGTCAGAGATGGGTGCAGAATCAGAGTGGAGGACTGTGGTATCGTGGGCAGTGGAGTCAGGCAGCTGCAGCCACGAGGGCTGGCAGGGCCTGAAGAGGGCTGACTGGGATCAGTAAGCGCATGCAGGACAGCTAGCACCAGAACTATCTCTACGCTATAGGGGCCCACGGTCCCTGCCTGCAAAAAGGGCAATCTACTGAGGCCTGGTGTCAGGCCTAACCACTTTTGTGCTAGCTGTGCCTGGGAGCTCAAGCAAGAGAAGTGCTGGAGGAGCTGAGGAGAAGTAATCTGAAGCAAGAGTTGTGCTGGAGTGAAGACTGGAGTGTATATACCAGAGTGTACAGTATATAGTTGTCCCAAGAAAGTTCTACAATTTCTACAGGGCATCCCATATTTCCCTTACCTCATCTAAGTTCAATCCCCTCAATAAAAACACAAAAACAAAGTACATGGACTGCTCTATGTCTCGGAGCATCTGAGAGGTGAATTCTAGGCTGTGCAGGGTGACGGGTAAACCACAACTCTCAGCAGCCCCTACGGGGGTACCACTACATATATATTATATATACACTGTATAAATGTGCAGTATCATAGGTGTGCACCCCAAAGCTCAAACACACATGCCTTTCTCTGCAACCACAGCTGTACTTGACAGTGAATGAATGGGAAGTGACCTGTGCTGAGCGGCTTCCTATTCATTCACACACTGAAGCATAGTAAACACAGTTTACCATGCTTCAGTTATAAATGAACACAGTGAGTGTGTTCACTGTGTTCATTTAGAAAAGGAAGGGGCTAGTAAATTACATATTGACTAGCCCTTTGCTCTGCTCTCTATCCTAAAACATCTCCTGCAGCGGCTGAGGGAAGAGGAGGCAAGCTAGCAGCACTGGGGGGACCTCGCAGTGTGCAGTATATCTCAGTGATACATGCACAATTTCCTATGTTTTATGCTTATAAAGACCCTGCAAGTACAGAAAAATACCTGTCTATCTGTCAAAATTCGTAGCTACAGGCTGAGACTCACAGCATTTTGTGAACTGAGTGGTGTCAGCCCTGCCCAGTGGCTTTTGCTAAACTTCTGAGCAACCTCCACTCTTATATCTGTAGAAGATAAAGGCTAGCCATTCTGTAGTCCAAGATTAGAACTAGGAGTTCAAAAAAAGAAAGATTAAGCACCATACAAAAGAAGAATGTTTATATTGACATGTCCCTCTGGCCAAATTCACTTTTCTATGGGCCTATAAGATTACATATGGGTTTAAGCAACAATAACTAGAATTTTTTTTTGTACTAGAGAGTTTTTTAAAATGGGAAAATGATGTGCACTACTGCATTTACCTGTAATAGGAAAATGAAATATTTGGTAAATAATGGCCATTTATACTCTGAATAAGGCCATTGTGGACATATTAACAACCCCTGCAGATAAATGCCACAAAAAAAAGTCTACGGGGATGGTGGTTTCCCCTTGTGCCAGATTTTTTCGACAGGTTGGCCCGCTGCCTGGCAATCCACTTGTCCTGACATATTTTGGGCAAAGCATTATAAAAAGGGAGCCATGTGGGCAATGTTAGTAAACATTATCGGGCACAGTCTGGTGTGACACCAGTGGCAGCAGGAGGGTGATTAGCTGGCAGATCACATGAACAGGACACACAAGAAGAGCGCGCTGCCTGTGAAACACCCAGCTAAGGCCTATAATCTAGCAGCTGCTCCTGTTTCCATGGCGACTATGAAAAGTG
>BLSH010420529.1:142553-165553 GCA_018402905.1 Glandirana rugosa
ACGTCAGTTAATGTCGGACTCCATGGTGGTAGTGTCATGGCGTGGGCATGTATGGCTGCCAATGGAACTGGTTCTCTTGTATTTATTGATGATGTGACTGCTGACAAAAGCAGGAGGATGAATTCTGAAGTGTTGCAGGCAATATTATCTGCTCATATTCAGCCAAATGCTTCAGAACTCATTGGATGGCGCTTCACAGTGCAGATGGACAATGACCCGAAGCATACTGAGAAAGCAACCAAAGAGTTTTTTAAGGGAAAGAAGTGGAATGTTATGCAATGGCCAAGTCAATCACCTGACCTGAATCCGATTGAGTATGCATTTCACTTGCTGAAGACAAAACTGAAGGGAAAATGCCCCAAGAACAAGCAGGAACTGAAGACAGTTGCAGTAGAGGCCTGGCAGAGCATCACCAGGGATGAAACCCAGCGTCTGGTCTATGCGTTCCAGACCTCAGGCTGTAATTGACTGCAAAGGATTTGCAACCAAGTATTGAAAAGTGAAAGTTTGATTTATGATTGTTAATCTGTCCCATTACTTTCGGTCTCTTAAAAAGTGGGAGGCATATATACAAACTGTTTTAATTCCTACACCGTTCACCTGAAGCTCAAAGTCTGCAGTTAAAGCACATCATGTTTGTTTCATTTCAAATCCATTGTGGTGGTGTATAAAGCCAAAAAGATTAGAATTGTGTCGATGTCCCAATATTTATGGACCTGACTGTAGTGTTCACATTGGAAGATGTCCCCGGGCCACACAAGGTTTTTTTGGCCGATATCGGCTCCCCCGGAATCCCACTCCGAGCTCCGCCGATCCCAGCACTTCCCACAGCGACACTACACGGCACGCCCACAGACACGGGTGTCTGTGGGCGGTGGGCGTGCCGTGTAGTGTCGCTGTGGGAAGCGCTGGGATTGGCGGAGCTCGGAATGGGATTCCGGGGGAGCCGATGTCTGCCAAAAAACCTTGTGTGGCCCATTCAGCTGTTATATATTTTGGGTCTGCCTGTTGGAACAGCTTTTGTGTGGATTATGTGACTACTGGTGCCTAAACCTACAAAGGGATACTGAGGAAGCCATAAGCATGCCCAAGCGGGACCAAAGCACCTGACATTATCTAGAGGAGAGAGTCTGACTTATCCACTAAGGCGCAATTTTACCGTTATTAGGTAAGTGCAAGTCCTGGGGGAGTGGTCCACGAGGTGCAGTTTGACGGTGGATGGTGCACGAATCCTACCAAGAACTGAGTTCACATCTGTCCTATCTCTATATCCTCACTGGGTGATGTCCTTATTTGATGTCTGTTGGAATCAGCTGTCACCTTGCAAAAGTGGGAAGAAGCGCTGTCCGGATACTTGTCCAATAATAGAGACAATATTTATTGTATCTATTTTGATATATATCAACATGTTTTTTTTTCCCTCTCTCCCTTCTTCATTTTTTCCGCTCTTGAGGACAGTTTTTCCTTAGCAGACCATCATCCACACACAGATTATGGCATAGATCCCCAGGAATCAAATTAATGGTGAAACGCATTGATCAAAGGCACCATACATGAACCAGTATATTCTTTGGAATGACACAATTAATGATGTGTTAATTGATGGTCACCCTATATACAGTATGCGTTGAATTGTAGCATGCTTTCTAACTTTTGTAATCAAAATTGTTATTGCATTTCTTATACGGTTTTTGTCTCTATAAGGTACATTTAAAGTCCCACTTTTTTGGAACCCTTCCCCACCCTTTGGGTTTGGTGGATGGAGATGAAGCTAAATAACTGAATCAATGAATGTTCTGTATTGTGCTATGATGCCTAAAAGCAAAAACGATATATTCCATAATAAATGTAGAGTCTTACTAAGTGTGGAAATGATGTAACAAATAGACATGGCATCCTAAGATAACATGAACTCCCTCTCACTTTATATGTACTTGACCTGGAAACGTCATTTTAATTATGTTCTATACAATGGAAGATACATTTCTATGTATCTAGTCCTTGGCACACAAGAGATTTATTTTAGTCATCATTTTTTCAATATCATTGATCAATTTCTTAATAAAATACAATATATGTTTGACAGTTTATTCTTATACCTATATATGAAATGTTTACAATATTGCTATTTATTAATTTGGTACCCTAACACAGATTTCACCTACAGACATGGGTTAAAGAGAGTTTAATTTGGTCATGATCATTCCGACCAGGAAATTACTGTATGTCTCTGGACCAGTGCTATCTATGCACACACCTGGCCAACTGACCATTATAGCGCATTTAAAGTGGAAGTCAAGGCTAGAGCTAACTATGCCTAAAACTGCTCCCCCTCAACATCTATACTAACTACCCTGTAGAAGGAAGTTGTCTACAGTTACCTTTTCTAAGGGCACTTGGTCCAATCACATAATCTCCCCAGCGGACTGCCTGGTCGGTGACGTCACCCATAGACTTACTATGGGGCATGCGTTTTCGGCTTTCCTCCTCTCCCCTGAAGTCAGCTGCTAGGAGTCGATCACGTGACTGGAGCAAGAGAATAAATACAGTTATGGCCAAAAATATTGGCACCTCTGCATTTCTGTCATATAATGCACCCCTTTCCCCAGAAAATTGCTTCAATTTATTTTACAGAGCATTGTCAGGTGGAAGCTGGTATGGGTGAAAACTGTCCATTGACTTTCTAAGTAAGACTTTGATTGTGGGTCCCAGGTGTGCATGTGCTTGGGGAAGTAAGTGATGTAAGGACTGGGACCGCATAGAGTCCTAAATTACTGGGCTATTTCCTCTTACCCCCAGCAACAGCTGTTACAAGAGACTTCTGTTTAAAGTTTGTCCTGTTAATTTCTTTTAATGTTTTGAAGTATCCTGCACCCTTGTCCCTTTCCTGTTCAAGTTTTCTGCAAAAAAATGCCCATAAAAATATCACACAAGACTGAGCCCACATTTTTTGGTGTATTTGAAACTGTGTCTGGGTCTAGCAGGCTCTGTACTCTAACAAGGGGGGTCTGGTCATTTTCAGCAGCCTCTTTGGAGGAGAGCGTTACATGTGTATGAACCATAATACAGGGTGGGGCATTTATATGGATACACCTTAATAAAATGGGAATGGTTGGTGATATTAACTTCCTGTTTGTGGCACATTAGTATATGTGAGGGGGTTAACTTTTCAAGATGGGTGGGCCATTTTGAAGTCGGCCATTTTGAATCCAACTTTTGTTTTTTCAATAGGAAGAGGGTCATGTGACACATCAAACTTATTGGGAATTTCACAAGAAAAACAATGGTTTTAACGTAACTTTATTCTTTCATGAGTTATTTACAAGTTTCTGACCACTTATAAAATGTGTTCCATGTGCTGCCCATTGTGTTGGATTGTCAATAAAACCCTCTTCTCCCACTCTTCACACACTGATAGCAACACCGCAGGAGAAATGCTAGCACAGGCTTCCAGTATCCATAGTTTCAGGTGCTGCACATCTCGTATCTTCACAGCATAGACAATTGCCTTCAGATGATCCCAGAGATAAAGTCTAAGGGGGTCAGATCGGGAGACCTTGGGGGCCATTCAACTGGCCCACGACGACCAATCACATGACCCTCTTCCTATTGAAAAAACAAAAGTTGGATTCAAAATGGCCGACTTCAAAATGACCACCATGGTCACCACCCATCTTGAAAAGTTTCCCCCCTCACATATACTAATCTTGAAAAGTTTCCCCCCTCACATATACTAATGTGCCACAAACAGGAAGTTAATATCACCAACCATTCCCATTTTATTAAGGTGTATCCATATAAATGGCCCACCCTGTAGTTTGTCTCAACTGTCATTTTTGCTGGACAGCCTGGCCTGCAGGTAAATATGGAAAACATTATATATTAAGGAATTAATGCACTGAATACTGTCATTACAAGTACTGACCACATATAAATTCCAATATACGGTACAGTATTTGTTTTACTATATTGGGCACTTTAACATTCAATGTATTCTATAAAATTATGCAAAATTTGTCAGCTGTGCATAAATTAAAATAATGTTTTTTTCATTTATACGGCATCACATGCCAAGAATTTTTATCATTGCGCATGTTCATTCACATGCATCAAAAGGCCACACAAAGAATACATAGCTCTCTATAACACAATAACCATTTTATTCATCTGAAACAAAATTGCCTTTTCGTTTTAGATGGATAAAATGGCAAGACACATATCGTTATTACACTGTTAATTCCCTAATAACCAAGCACAGGACATCATCCCTCCTGATGGCTTCACGCATAAACAAAATGACTCCATTTCAGCTGGGCTTGCATCGTGACACAGAATGGTAATCACTGATTGGAGACCAAATTAGTTAATTGAATGTGGTTGATTAAGAGTAGGATATAAAAAGAGAGTAGGGAGCCATAAAACCACTTAATGATATGGATGTGTTGGATTTCAGCATATTGTAAAATCAATAAGGGAATGATGTACAAACAGCAAGAGATATAAGCTTTGATAAAGAAGAAGCATATATGACACAGATTAAAACAAAAAAAATAATAAGTTGGTATAACACTCTAGCATAAAGTAATTTACTAAAGCACTGTTAGATACAACAGATATAGTTATACAGGCTGACAGTACATCCATTAAAGCCAAACTCTGCTAAACAATTATTTAAAAATAAAAAGTTTAAAAATAATACTTATCACTCCACTTCCTCCTCTGATCCCAGCCACCACTGTTTCCTATGAAAAGCTCTTATGCTCAAAAATTCACAAAAATGCTACTCTCCAACGTTTTTGGACATTTTAGATCCATTGAGGGAAAAAAAACACTACTGCTCAAAAATGCGGCTCACCAACGTTTTTGGTCCATTGAAAAAAAAAAAAAAAACTTTACTGCTCAAAAATGTCAGTGCAAAACGCTGATAGAATTTGAAAAACACACTGCAAAGCTACTGATGTTTTTAGAATTTTTTTTTTTAACGTCCTGTGTGCATGAGGCCTAAAAATGTTTAGTTCACAAGCATATCATGTAGGCGTGGACCACTTCTTTTTTGCCGGCATACTGTTTACAGATGAACTCCAGCTTAAACTACAGTTGTATAGGTTCCTCTTTGGTATCGAAATTGCTTAACCTGATTTCACTGTACACTGCACTGTAAGCTTCTCACAGTTTTCATCAGAAGCTGCAGCTAGGTCAAGCAGAGCCTGTGTCATTTCAGTGCTGGAAGACATCATTTAGAACAGCTTTTCTCAACCTTTTCAACACAGAGGAACCATTGAAATAAATTCCAATCTCAGGGAGCCCCTACTAAAAATGACCACTCTTGATACATTAGTGTGATGATTAAATGGGAAGAATGCTTCTGATACTTGTGGTCATTGGGAAGAACCCCCCACCCCTTACAGAAAGCAAAAATGATTAATGGTGTCACTGGGAACTTATCTGAAAGACAGAAAGTTCTCATTGCTCAAGAAACCCCTGGCAACCCCTGGAAGAACCCTAATAGAGAAACCTGATCTAGACTTTTCCTTCCCAGCCTGACTGTCCCTGGCCCACCCCTTTCATTCATTGGATGTCAATACTTTCAACTATGGTGGTTCAGCATGATGTGTGGGCATTAATTAGGGAAAACTGCATGCAAATGCACCATGCCTAGGGATACCCACTACTCCAGAACTGAAATCCATTGATGGTGTCACTGGGTCCAAAATAAGGTATGTAAAGAAAACAGAAATTTTTAATTTAATATTGGTGATGAAGGATGAATGAGAGAAGCCAAAATATAAGCAGGTAAAATGTATGTTTTAACCACTGTAAACCCATATTTCTCTTTTGTCCATTTGATGGGTTGCAGACAGAAAAGGATGTGAGGATACCTTACTCAATGGGGACACAGGTAGCCTTAAAACCCACTTGAAGCTGCCATATGTATTACTGTACTCCAGTCTGCATATACAGTAATAAACACAAGTTTTTTTTTGTTTGTTTTTTTTACTTACTTTGCATTGCAGCATTGGTTAAAATTCCCTGTTTTAGCAACATGCTAGATATATGGGTCACTATTGATTAAAGTGTTGGGAAGGGGCATGTTGGACTGCTAGAGACCTTGACCACTGCATTCTGTGTTAAGAAGCGGTCTGACTCTCTAGCGTGCTGCTGGCCCAGAGTATGTTAACCCATTCTGCAGTACAAGGTTAGTAAAAAAAAAAAAAAAAATACAAGCATATTTATCATTGTATATGCAGCTTAACTGAATTAGGGTAAAACATATGGAGTCTTCAACTGGGCTTTAAAGGCAATTTTTCAAGTTGAGTGAGAGGAGGGACTGTTTTAACTTGTTTTTGTCTGGGACCTCAAAGGAGAGATTTACCCTCACAATCTGTCTAAGTGATGGGTGTCAGAAAAAAAGAAATTAGGTAGAGATGCAGACAGCAGTTAAAACCTGACAAAAGTTTAAACCCTTCCTAAGGGCCAGTTCACACAGGGGTGATCCGACTTGCGACTCAGCGCAACCTCGTACAGCGTGGCTTGCAAGCGACTTCTGTAAAAGAAGTCAATGCAAGTCGCCCCAAAAGTAGTACAGGGACTTTTTCTTTTACTTGAGTCGCTCCTATTAGAATGGTTCCATTGCAATGCATGGAGGCGACTTGTCAGGCGACTCATGTCACCTGACAAGTCGCCCCTATGAACCGGCTCTTAATCTATAATTAAAATAACATTTACATGGTAAGCTGATACATGTGACAAGTACAGTTATGTTAATAATTAGTACACCCCATTGAAATTGTTGACTATTTCAACACACATTAGATCTTTGTTTAAACAGAGTATACAGATAAAAATGATATACTTTAATAACAAAAATGTACCCTTCCAGTCATTTTTTTAACAACAATTTCAATAGATGTAAAGATGTACAGTGGAAAAAAAGTACTCCCTTGGCATTAGAAGCTGGTATTGCTCCCTGTAGCATAAATGACCTCTTGTAGGCATGTAACCCCCATGGGCATGTAGGCCCATCAATATGTGACATCAAACCAGTAAAATGTTTGACCACTTCTCTATGCAAAATTCCTTCATTTGCAAGATGTTTGTGGGTTTCCTTCATAACCCTTTCAACCCCCCCCCCCTTTTCTTTGCGCATTTCAATGGGAATCAAAATCAGGGCTTTGACTAGGCCAGTCCACTACCATTTATATCTACTTTTTTAATCCAATACTTGGTTGATTTGCTAGTGTGCTTTAGTGTGCTTTAGATCATTACCATGATACTCATTTGCAGACAAATGGTCTCACATTTGTTTCAAGCAAACTTTGAAATGATGCAGAATGTATCAAGTTGACTTGATGGCTGTGAAATGCCCAGGCCCTGAAACAGCAAAGCAACACCAAACTATAGCATTTCCCACACCATGTTCCAAAGTTTTCTGAGGTTCTTCTCATGAAATAATGTGTACAGCAAACATGTCTACTGGTATTACGACCAACAACTCTATTGATCAGTCCTGAGCACATTGTTCCAGAAGGCCTGACCTTTGCCTCTTCGTGTTCAATGGCAAACTGAACTAATGTTGGACAACAAGGGATTTTTAACTAACAAACATCTCGTGTGCTGTAGGTTGAATTGGTACAATCTCTTTCCGACTTTCCGACTGTAGAAGCATGAACTTTAACTCCAACTGCTGCAAGAATTACCTAAGCACCTTACAATTACATTTTGAGGATATTGGAGATCGGGCTGAATTTGCTGGACTGGTCAATCCTGGACAAATAGCAATTGTTTGAAATCATTTTCTTATAGTGGAATGATTGATTTCAAGTCATTTGTTGATCTTTTAAAATCCCTTGCGAAACCTCTAGGCATCCACAACTTTCATGAGGATCTTAGAGAGCTCTGTTGATCTTCACCTGATGACACCACACACATCAATAGCAAAGAGCTAACACCAGACCCTAGATGTCTGAAATTTAAATATGACAGATTCTACCTACATGCTCCCAAAATAGGTTATAATCATTGACAACTAATCTGGAATATCAGATTCTAATTCCATGGATTTGTAGTGGCAAATGTACGGGTGTACATACTTTTTCCATATCACAAATCTGCATTTTTATTAATTTAGATCATGAACAATGTCAATTTTATGTGTCATTTTTTAAGTATACCAACATTTGTTGAGGTGTATAATCTGTAGGCACTATATCAATCAACATTTATTGTTTGCCTATTCAAATATGTTTTAAAAAGTCAACAATTTCCACGGGGTGTACTTATTTTTTCACATAACATTATGTAATTAAAGTACCATGTGTGTAATGGTTAAATTAATTGACCTCATGTTCTACAATGAGATTATACTAAAAAGAATTATAGGTGTTACGATATGACAGGTTTGCTTTAATTATTTGGAGCATGTCTGAGTAATCCTTTCAATACTGCATAGTAATCATGCTTATGGATTTTAAAACCAAAAATAGCTCAAGCCATATTAAATAATGTATATAATCAAAAGAAGTGGTGCTGTGCGCAAGATTTAACATTAATAAACCTTTCTTTACCGAGAGTAAATAATCCAACAAGTTGGCTTATCTAACAAAGAGCAGCAGTCCTGTCACCTTTGAATCTAGATTACAGTATTGTAAACTTTATGAAACAATGTAGAAATCGCTTTTACTATTTATAGTCATTGTGCTGTTTTTCAGTATTCAGCTCAAACTCTACAGTAATCACAATGTGGTGCTTCATCAGGAGAAGCTGCAAGTTTATACATTGCAAAGGGGTAAGCCAATCTTCCCCAGTTTAATTTGCTGAGGGTTCGGCAAATACTATTTGAAATTCGGCAAAGCCCAGTTTAAAGGTAAATTCTATTAAAGTCCATGGGAAGCAAATCCTGTTAGTATATTCTGCCCATTTTAGGACTAATAGACTGACTACTGTGAAAAAGGTAAAGCTGGGCACTGCCATGGGGGACAAAATGCAAAACATGTTGAAAAATAGCATGCAACAGGGAGAAGGTTTTTTTTCATGCAGCTGTATTTGGTGTGACAGAACAGTATAGTTTTCACTGGCAGCCTTTGCATCAGTGTACACTGACAGTGGAAATTTGGTTGTGAAATTGAAATTCAAACCTCACTTTTTTAAGGAAAGCTTTGCAGCTGCAGAAAAAAATGATTTAACCTTAAAAAATACCTATCAACATACAATAGAAAACAACATACCCCCAAAATAATTGAAAACCCCAAAATCACACTCCCTGAAACAAAAGCCTATGTTTAAATATGGTTTTTAATGGAAGTCTTGCTGCAAAAACAAAAATACAGCAACAGGACAGTCATAATCAGGGATAGCAGGCCTAACCAGTGTATGCCTAACTTTTATTTTTACTATAGTAATGGGTGGGTACAGTGAACATGAGAGATATGTTCTGTGTGATATAGCAGTGGCGGCCCATGAATTGAGGGTGCACGGGCACCGCCCCCCCATCCTACCACTGCCACCTATCCATACGCCCAGCCCCTTTCAGGACGCCGGGTGCATGAATTACTATGGCGGGGATAGGCGGGGGGTGTGTTTGTTGAAGCACCCGATTAGAGCCAGAGTATCTAATAGGCTTCGAAAAAGGGTGGGCTTGGGGCACAGAGAGTGCACACTCAATTGTGTGACCATAGCAAATTCATTTTCGCTATTTTCACACTAATGTTCCTCCCCACCAATCAGAAGACAGGTCATCAGACGATCTTATTAAATGCCTGGTGCTTAGGAACAGGAAGAGGAACAGTACCCTGTAGGAGATGGAGGAGTGGACACCGGAGTCATCGCTCCCCAGACCGGGCCACTCCCTGCACCTATGGCCGCAGCTCCCCGGACGTTCGGGCCACTCACTGCACCTAAGGCTGCTGCTCTTTGGACCTCCGGGCCGCTCCCCCCCAAATTAAAAGCCCACCAGCCGCCACTGTGGTATAGTGTGTTAAGTGCTCACTGTTGTTGCACTTTTTTCTGTTTTAAATGATTTAGCCCTTTGCTGCAAACAAAAGGCAGGTCCAAGAACAGATTGTCTGGAACAAGTGAATGCTGGGCTCTGATCATCCCAAATTTACAAATCATCCCAAATTTACAAATCATCCCAAATTTACAAAAAGAAAAAGGTTCTAGCAGCATTAAAAATATACTTAAGATACACCCAAAAGAACTGACAACCCCAAAATACCACCCTTAAAAAAAAGTGTGCTGTCATTTATATAGTGTCAAACACTGAGCAAAACTCATACAGAATTTAATATCATTGTTTGGTGTTAAAGGAGTTGCAAAGTCAGAAGGTTTTTTTTATCTTAATGCATTCTACGCATTCTACACATTAAGATAAAAAGCTTTCTGTGTTCAGCAGCCCCCCTCAGCCTTCTAATACTTACCTGTCCACGAGTCCCTCGGCAGTCTGGGACTCTCCTTCCTGACTGGCTGAGACACAGCAGCAGTGCCATTGGCTTCCGCTTATTAATCAAATCAGTTAGCAGTAAGCCAATCAAGAGAGAGAAGGGGCAGGGCCAAATGGCCGCTCTGTGTCTGAATGGACACACGGAGCTGCAGCTCAGCTCGGGTGCCCCCATAGAAAGCTGCTTGCTGTGGGGGCACTCGACAGGAGGGAGGGGCCATGACCAGCGAAGAGGGACCCAGGAAGAGGAGGATCCAGGCTGCCCTGTGCAAAACCACTGCACAGAGCAGGTAAGTATAACATGTTTGTCATTTAAAAAAAAAAAGAAATAACAAGACTTTACAATCACTTTAAGGACAGCAGGTGCAGTAGGTAGGTATTAGGGTATAAGTGGGAACTACTGTATGCAGTCTTCTTGCACTTGGCAGCCCAATATGGCAATGTGACAGAAAAGCGAATTAGTCCTAAGAGGGAGATGAAAAATTACATAGAAACAGTATTGTATATTTAGCGCCCACTTATCAAAGGTGGCTCAGTGGGTTAGGATTTCACCCAAGTACAGAATCCTTGACTATTTGTAGGGTGGACGAAATTGGGTGCCAGGTACTGTAGGAAAGTTTTACAAAGTTTATTATAGGATCGATAAACTCAGGAAGAGAGGGGACAGAACACAGAATACCCCAAAAACATTAAAATGCACACTATGTATTACCACTTATGGTCAATACAAAAAAGACCTATAAGCACTCTGTACTATTCAGACTCTAGAGGAACTTCAATTTGGCATACATACCCCTTGGATGAGCCACCAAAGCTTTCTGAAATGTTTACCGACAGTACTTTCTACCCAGCTCTTTTGGACACTCTCCAGCTGACACATTTTCACCCCTGGAGCTCCAGTCGAGGCAGGCACCTGTTCGTTCCACTTCTCCTGGATATTACCCTCTAGTATGACAACCAGTAGGTTCAGACCTCAAGCTTGAGCCTCTTTGTACCACAGCACATCCTACCTAGGCAGCAGGCCTGGGATAACAGAAATGCCCTACAACACTCCCTCCTCTGGACATTCCCCAGCAACGGACATAAGCAAACAATAACTCTATGTTTAGGGAGAACTTGGGGAAAACAAATCCTCTATATAGATCTTTAGTGAGACCTCATTTAGAATACTGTGTCCAGTTCTGGAGACCTCACTTACATAAAGATATTGATAAACTAGAAAGAGTCAAGAGACAGGTAACAACAATGGTGAAAGTTTTGGGGGATAAATAATATCTATAGTGACTTCAGAAACTTAATATGTACAGTCTGTAGAAAAGAAGGGAAAGGGGAAACCTGAAACCTCTAAATACATCAATGGGACGAATAAGGTTCAGGAAAGTAGTTTTTTCAATATGAAACCAAAATCAAGAACATGGGGACATGACCTCAAACTAACTGGAGGAAAGTTCAAAACTAATCTTAGAAAGTATTATTTTACTGAAAGGGTAGTTGATGCTTGGAATAAACTACCAGCAGAGGTAGTAGAACAGTAAACAGTAAATGGCTTCAAACATGCTTGGAACATACATAGATCTATAGTCAGACAATAACAAAAAAAAAAAAAACCCACTGCCGTCGCTTTTTTATATTTCTATATCAGTTAGCGCTCAGGCTGACTACAGTCCAGTAGCACTAAATTTAGCCTAGGGACACTACTGCTTAGGGCAGGTCCCTACATGTGCATGTAGGCCAGTGTAAAATGTTAAATTTCCTCCCCTGCCAAAATTGATGCCTCTTTCAAATTAAGAAATGTTTGCACCCAAACTGGAACCAGTTAGAAGATATACAGGACCAGTAAAGCCCAGCAGCACTAAATTTAGCCGAGGGACAATACTGCTTTGGGCAGGTCCCGACATGTGCATTTAGGACAATGTAAAAGGTTCATTTACCTCCCTACCAATATTGACCTCACTGATGCCCCTTTCAATTTAAGAAACATTCACACCCAAACTGGAGCCAGTTAGGAGATACAAAGACTAGTTAAGATTTTTAATTCATAGGTTGATGTTTAAAAATATATGTTGAATTTGGTTGCTGATTCAAAGAGCAAGTCTTGCTTTGAAACAACCTCACATCCACACAGTCTTAAATACAAACTCCCAACACATTATGAACCAAGAAAATTCAATTACAAACAGTAAAGAAGGAAAACTAGCTTGCCCTTTGGCTGCATTGTTAACAAAAAACAGTGACACTAACACTCTGGGTAACTTGGCTCTCTGAGAAGTGTCAACCTTCCTATTTAACATGCGCCGAAAATTCACAGCCATGCCACACTCACTAGGAAAGCTCAATGCTTTCTTGCAATGTCATTTGAATGCCACTCCAAGGCACCCCTGCTATGGAAATTGAATACAACTTTTTTTGTTCGCCAGGGGTCTGGTATAGAACTCAGAATGCCTACCTGCTTATTCAAAGCCCTCCCTGCTGTGGAGGAATCTCTAAACAGCATTTGTGAATCCTAGCCTTCTAATAGCGAGAAGGAGGAGGGGGGGTGCCTTTGGTGTCAAATACTGACAGTATCGGTGGTAGTGAGCGAATAATGGTGGAGACCATGAAATGATTGTGATAGTATTCTCTTATGGTTCAGGCTCCTTCATAAATGAGACTGACAAGCCATGTCTTGTCTCTATAGAATGATGGCGCTACCACACAGCATGTTCAGAGGGAGATGGGCTCGCTAGATAAGTAACCTCCGTAGCAATTAATTGTTTACGCTTCTTTGCAGTACTAATGAAGCTTTAATACAAGTGGGGTTCGTGAGATATTTCCCAGGTTTCTTTCTTGCTAACGATTCTTTATACTCGTAGTGTTTTTTAGATTTAAATCTTCATCTCTTTAAGGCAGAACTCCAAACAAATGATAAAGAAAAATGCCATTGTTCTAGTTTTTTTTTTTCTATCACAATGATACTGTAATGATATAAAAAAAAAAACACAATGAATACTGTTATATAATCATTTAAAAATATATTTATTTTTATTGTGATTAATGTAAATACCCAGATTTATCTTGATAGCAGCTTCCTTGCACAGCAAAACTAGAAGTCAACCAGGCTTTGCAGTAACACACATGTGCTGAGGGAACATGATGATGTAAGGAGAAGGTAGGCAAGGACTCATCAGTGTGCTACTCTATTAGACCCCTTTCACACTGAAGCGCTGCTAAAACAGCCACTAAATCGCTGATTGGTTTTGCGGTGCTTTAACTGTGTTTTAGCGGTGCTCTTTGGGCGCTAGCAGGGCGCTTTTTTTAAGGTTACGTGACAATGCGGGGTCCTGGGTTTAGTAACACTTTAAATGCTTACCTTAAACTCAATTATAAAGATGGTAAAATGACAACAGTCATAAAACGCAGGCTTCTAAAGGTTCTTTGGAGGGTTCTTATTATTTTTCAGAGCATATTTCAAGAATATCTTTGATATTCATGTCAGCTTGCAACACCAACGTCAGAGATCTGACCTAAGCAATACTCCACCCTTTCACTAATATGAATTTTAAACACCTCAAGTTTGTGGAAACCCAGGGTGTTCTGGAAGAAAGCTTAAAGTATGAGAAGAAATTTTAAAGTGCCAGCATTTCAGGTCTGCTGTTGTTTTTTGTTGGAAAGCAAATATGGGTTTGGAAGATATGCATTTGCCCTTTCTTTTTTGTGTATTCAATATCGGAATTTTTGGTTAGTTTTCCACCTTTTCTGGTATGCTCACACAGCGCTGGTCTCCCCCTTTCCATTATCCTGCTCTCTCTTTGCCAGTACTTAACATGGCATCCCGCCTCTTTATAAGTGTATACTGTGATGACGATCCGGTTGGCCAATCCCAGACGACGTACCTGTAGTACGAAACACGTAGGTGTGGCCTACGGACGGCGGCGCCATCACGTCCTGGAGTGGATGTTTGAAGTATACAAGCCGGGAAGGGAGAGATTGTTGGGACTAGCACGCCACATTTAGCCTGTGTGACTGTTTGGATGCTGTTCCGAGGTGTATTAGTTACTGCGATGCTGTAAGTGCAACTTTTATCTAATACATGTTATTCTTAAGCAATATCAAACTATGATCTTTTTTTCAAACATCACACTTCACATGTGGTGATGTGAGGAAGATCCCAATCCACAATCCTTCATCTGGTAAGGAGCCATCCTTCTCTACCTCACTGGGTGCTGGCATGGTGGTAGTCATTGAGTGCATTGAAGTTAAAATATCTGCATCTACTCCCACGTGATCTCCTTCACCTGATTATTCAGAATCACTGTGTGTTCTCCCGGCCGGGACGGCTCCCCCCACCCCCCTGCCAGAAGAACACAATAACTCAATGGGAGGGATTCCTCCATCAATACTGACTGTGTTCGCAGAAAAGAAAATCACACCATTGATGGCTGGCTTCATTCTGTACGTTTCCAAGCTTGGAGATGCTTGAGAGATGTCACATAGGTGTTTCAATAATGATTACAATTCTACTGAATGCTACCGTATTGGTATCTGGATGCAGAATTCTGTAACCTTTTTGAGATTCTCCATAGCCAATGAATATACCTTCCTTAGCACAACGTTCCCAATTTGTACATTTTTCTTTAGGAATGTGTATGTATACTTTGTTTTTAAAGACTTACTTCAGTGTGTTTCAAGTGTAGCCCAACTTTCCAATGCCATTGTAATGAGATGATCAATGTTATTAAATTCACCTGTCAGTGATCTTAATGTTATGGCTGATCAGTGTATGTTCACAATTTGATCATCAATATAGTAATTTAAGGTTGTTGGACCAGTCATCTGTAGGTTGGTTTGGTTTGGGCTCATGTATACACTTCCATGTATGCCTGACCAAGACAACCCACAACCTGAAGATGTTGCCCTGTCACAAATCCCTAGCACTGCTGGACTATAAACACAGTGGGTGGGGGATCCATGGTGATGTCATTGAACAAATATAGTCATGACCATTTTGGCATGTGTCCTGGTATAAAACAAGATGCACTCTTACACGCTCCCTTTTCTGGCCACCAAGGCAGCATGTCTGGATAAAGGGCCTGGTTAGATACGCAAGAGGAACCCCACACCGTTCTTTTTTTCTGTAGATCAGGACATTCAGATAATTGCTAATGTTTTTACATATCTCAGGTTTACTTTTTCACTTTAGCCCCACCATCTCTCAATTTCTCATTTAATGTGATAGACAGTCTCTCAGACCAGTAGGAAATATTGGAAGGTAGGAAGGGGCAGGGACAATTTCAAGTTCGCAGGAAATGTCAAGATTTGCATATAACCTCAGTTGCCTACATTTCTGGATCTACCGATCTTTTCGACAGAGGAGTTTCATTTAAAGTAATCTCTATTTATACATTTGTTAATCACATACTCGGTTTTCTCTTCCCATGATTGTGACAGGTTTACTTTAATTTATTATATAGTTATTTAAAATTTCCTTTCTGTAAAAACTTTCTATTTTGAGATCTAAGCTATACTCTATATTCAACTTCAGTCTTTTCAAAATAATAAAAATAGTTGTCATCCTATAAATATTAATTTCCTGATGATCTACCAGCTGACACTTCTTCATATTAATTACAGCGTTTTCATCCATGGATGGATGACAGATTAAAGCAAACGTCACAGAGTGATTATTTGTTGATGCATGACTGAGCAAAAAAGTATGAAGGTGGAAGCACAGAGGAGCCTCTAGACATGACACAGACTCACACAGCTGAGTCATTTAAAAGGGAAATTATCATCACATTGCAAGTTATGTTAATTAAAGTCAGCATGATTATAAAGAGTGGTTTTTTTTGTCCTTGGGGAGGATGTTTAGATGGATTGGTGTAGGGGAGGTATACACCTTAGCAACAATAAGCTCTTTCCATTTTTGGCTATTGCTCATCAAGATTTTGGCATGCTGGAAAAATATGGTTGATGATCAAATATTAATTTCTATTAATTTCTCTGTAGAAAAAAAGTTATGAATTTATTAAAACATGTGCAAATCATTCAAGCATTATCAGTGTTGGAGGGAAAAGTCTTAGTCAGTCCCAGTAATGCAAGGCCAAGAAGACTCCAGGGAAAACCTCTCTCTGAAGTTCTTGGTTTCAGTTATGTATAGAAATCATTAAAGAGCAGAGCGAGATGATATCCCTGAAGTGAGGTGAGCAATTAAAATCAACTGGTAAAATCCATTCCATGCTGATGGAAGTGCACACTTTCATACAGATCATAACCAGCAGATGGTCATTTACGTCTATGGTCATTTAGAGATTTGTCCATCTTGGATAGCAATAGATGTCTTCCTACTGCAGACCAACATTGGCAGGCACCAACTCCTTTCTGTACCACCCCAACCCAGACCTCAGTTACTGGCCACACCTACCTAATGGGTGGGATCTGTGTATAGAGTATACTATAGACCATATCTCTGTGCCCAGAGTATAATGTATGACCACAATTTCTAGGTACCTCCACCTTCCTGTTGCACCCCACTGCAAACCACTGTTGCCAGGCACCCCAGCTTTCTTGTACCATCCCACTACAGAACACAATTTCCAGACTTTTCCACCTTCCTATACGCTAACGCGGGGGTCAGCAACCTGTAGATCGCAATTTATTAGTAGAACGCGGACAGATGACTTGTAGATCTCTGTCTGGGATTGCTCATCCACTATCCCAGAGCATCAGAGCACAATGCAGAGGAACTACTTGTAAAGTTGGAGCTGTAGTAGGGAGCAAGAGCTGCATAAGCCGATGCGTTCATCAGTAGTGCTGGCTCCTGCCCCATGTGGAGTGATACCATCTGCACCCCATCTCTTATCCCGGGCTAGTGGTCCCCAGAGTGGTGCCAGCAGCAGGAAAGAAGAGATCTTAAGGTCAGTGTGAAGCTATACACTGGGCATATTAGTACATGGCTGCTTTCGCACTGATGTGCTGCAGTTTACCCACACCACAGGTGCAGTGCAGTGTACCTGCAGCTTTCCTGAGGGTTTGCTGTGCTTAGCCATAGACTTCTATTATATCCTGCTGTTTTACCACCCCCCCCCCCAACTTTACGTGTGAACGAGCCCTAAGAGTGTCGCTGTCAAATGCAACTAAGGTTCATTCACAAGTGCAGTAGGCACTGCTACTCCCCTGAAAAGAAATCAGAGTGTGTGTTGACAGGTGGTATGTTGCCTCCTCACTACCTAATTCAAACCAATGATTGCCGTGCAATGCACGCAAATTGAGACATGGTAATATGACAATTAGATGTTTAAATCAGGTGTGAGCAGACAACACTGGGCGACACTGTGCCCGGTGATCTTTGATTTCTCCCGTGTTGTTTAGGTGTAAGGTTACCTACCCTGCTCTAATGTCCCCACTGCCACACACCTCCACCTTCCTGTACCAGCCCACTGCAGGCCACCATTGCTAGGGAAGCCCACCTTCTTGTTTCATCCCACTGCAGACCATAATTACAGGGCATCCTCATCTTCCTGTACTGCCCTACTATAGGTACCCATTGCTCTCTTTATCTACATTAGGGTTTGTTTACACTTGCTTCAAAATGTGGCAGTGGATACGCTTTTTTAAGGCACTCTAAATGCCAATCAAAGCACCTGCCACTAAATAAAATGGTTACCTTACAGTCCTGTTCACACTTTGTGTTTGCTTTGCTTCAAAAATGATACCCATGTCGCTTTCTTGGTGCTTCAAAGCATCTCCAAAACCTCCATAGAAGTCTATGACAATGCTTGCTTACAGTACCTGCAGCTTTTGAAAGGTTTTTTATTTGGCTTTAGCTTCACTTTGTTTTGGAGGTAATACAGGTATGAAATATCCTAGGATGCACTGGGAAACCAACAAGTGAACCAGAAAGATGTCATCAGCAGTCACTTCCAGTTCATGTGTATATATTCTGGAAGTGTCTGGTGTAGACGTCATATCTGGTGTGCTGCAGCAGAGCAACTAGCAGACGGCACACATGGTGTGCAACATGGGAACGCTATAGTGAAAGGTGAACAAGACTGAAGAGTGAAGACTGAGTGGCACAGGATCAGCAGAGCTGAAGAACCAGAGCAGGAGAAACTAGCAGATGTCACACGTGGTGTGCAGCATGGGAGCAACATAGCAGGAGGTGAGCAGGGACCAGAAAGAGAGGAAGATCAGAAAACCAGATGATCAGCAGAGCTGGGAGTTACTACTAAGCAGGGAATTCAGCAGAGCTGGGGGTTACTACTTAGCGGAGATAAGCAAAGCTGGGGTTACTATTTAGCAGGGGATCAGCAAATCTGGGGGAACTACTGAGCAGGGAATCTGCAGAACGAGGGTATTAATAAGCTGGAGATATGCTGAATGAGGGTATCAATAGGCTGAGGATCTGCTGAATGAGGGGTACTAATAAACTGCAAATCTGCTGAACAGGGATACTAATGAGCTGGAGATCTGCTGAAGAGGGGTACTAATGAGCTGGGGTTATACTTGGCACCTTTGAAACAAATAGAAAATCAGCCCACACAGGGCATTCACCAAGCTTCATTAAAGCATGAAAAAAAAAAACACTGAAGCATCAAAAATACATAAAAAAGCATGTTGAAGCAGTAGGTGCTTTAATGTGTGTTATAGTCGAAGTAAGTGTAAATGAGCCCTTACTGTTTCTCTGTAAATTTGCAGTGTTGCGGTGCTGAATGGATGCGCTAGATACCTCTATACAGAGGAGTGTAGTGAAGCAGACAGAAATAAAAACCTGACAATGATTCTTACACTTCCCTACTCTATCTGATAGTAAAAAAAAATATGTTTTGGATTTAGGTATACCTAAAAGCTAAATCTACCTTTCTGACCATACTTCACCCATATTTAGGGTGTAACATGAAACGTTGTCACTGTACGCAGTCCCACACCCTCAAACTACCCCCTTCCTTACAGAATCAAGGTGTTTTTCTTCCCGGCAGCTCCTGTAATTTTTTTAAATTTGGTACAGTTGTGCATGCCTCATCCATTCACAGAGATTTAGAAATGGAGAGACTACAATACCATCTGATGTCACCGCACTGGTAGTCCTTTGATACTTCCCCCAGACCTGTAACCGAAGGTCTGCACCTTGGTATGGATGTGGGCTGGAGAAAGTGTCTGTAGGAGCCTGAGCGTTGCACCCGTGATCCACTGATCCGTTGACTCCAATGAAAAATAAAATAAAAGTGTATTTGTTTTATGTATGTATTATTTTTTTCAAAAAGTGGGCTTTTGGTGTGCAAGAAAATATTTAGATTTGCATGACAGTTTGGCAGGTTCCATCTTTTCATGTTGGAAGAACAGCAGATCAACACTCAATCATCAACGTACTACCCTGCCACATTTGTAATACAGTATTTGTAATCTCCACCAGATAAAGAAGAAATATCCGTAACATGTCAACAACATGTGGCATATATTTACCAGAGACAATGCCGCTGGCAGGCTGGCACGGTTCCTGCCAGAAGGGAGGAGGGGCACCCCACCCGGCTTGAACAAGAAATGTTAACTTGGCAACTAGACTTCACAGCTTGTGTGTTAGTGACATTCAAAACCTTATTGTTACTGCAGTGTTGTAACATAACACCTTAACCTCACCTATTCATAATGACTGTGTGCTGGCTGAAATAATCATATCTAAGTAAAACAAAAAGCTGCTGGCATGAACTCTAAAAGAAAAAAAAACTTATCATTGAATGCATTATTATTTAAACATCTATTTTTAAAAAAAGCCAGTCAAGACTTCAGTCCTCCCAGCTGATGCAAGCACATCTATGGTGGTACTATTGATCAGTTCCTCTATGGCGCCCCCTAGCCCCATAATGAAGAGTGATTCCTTAGCATCAATGCCAATCCATGTTTTCTTCATGAGCAGGAGTCCTGCTGACATTATGCCATACTCCCACCTAAGCCGGGGTGGCCATGCAAGGAGCTGATTTGCTACTTCATGCAACAGCCAAGAACAGCAGTTCATAGAGTAGGGAAAAAATAATTATTTGATCCCCTGCAGATTTTGTAAGTTTGCCCATTTACAAACAAATGACGGGTCTATTTTTTTTAGAAATCAAAAATCCAGAAAAAACACATTATACAAATGTTATAAATGCTATATTGAGTTGCAGTTCAGTGAGTAAAATAAGTATTTGATCCCCTACCAACCAACAATAATTCTGGCTCTCACAGACTGGCTATAGTATGTGCTCATGTTGTACACAGATTAATCCTGTCAATTTAACCACTTCCGGGCCGCCCGCCATCGCCTGACGGCGGCAGTTTGAAGTGGAATACCGTTGTTATGGTAGCAGATAGCTACCATAACCCCGGTGTCTTTTTTTTCTGCAGACGATTCTGCGTCTGATAAAAGTGGTCTTAGCAGCGGATTCGCAGCGAGATCACTTTTATCAGTGGCGGGAGAGGTGCCCCCCCTCCCGCCGCTTTCCGGTCATCTCCGCCGTTAACCAAACCCGCCGGCAGCGGCGGAGATGATCGCGACCGTTCCCCCCAGTGTCCGTGAGCCGAGTGAGCGGCTGAAGCCGCTTACTCGGCTCCATAACATGGCTGGGCGGAAGCGACGTCACAAGTCACTTCCGCCCAATGGTCTTAAAGGGGACATTTTTTTTTTTTGAGATGTAATTTTGCTCAAAATTTTTTTTCTTTTGTTGCATTTAAGTGTAAATATGAGATCTGAGGTCTTTTTGACCCCAGATCTCATATTTGGGAGGTCCTGGCATGCTTTTTTCTATTACAAGGAATGTTTACATTTCTTGTAATAGGAATAAAAGTGATCAATTTTTTTTTAAATTACAGTGTAAAAATAAAAAATAAAAAGTAAAATAAATAATTAAGAAAAAAAAAACATTTAAAGCGCACCGACCTTGTGAGCTCACGCGCAGAAGCGAACGCATACGTAAGTCCCGCCCACATATGAAAACGGTGTGCAAACCACACATGTGAGGTATCGCCGTGATCGTTAGAGCGAGAGCAATAATTTTAGCACTAGAGCTCCTCTGTAACTCAAAATGCTAACCTGTAGAATTTTTTAAACGTCGCCAATGGAGATTTTTATGTTGCAAAGTTTGTCGCCATTCCGCGAGCAGACGCAATTTTGAAGCATGACATGTTGGGTATCATTTTACTCGGCGTAACATTATCTTTCCCAATATGGAAAAAATGTGGCCTAACTTTACTGGTGTCTTATTTTTTAACTCAAAAAAAATTTTTTTTCAAAAAAAATCATGCTTGTAAAGACCGCTGCACAAATACGGTGTGACATAAAGTTTTGCAATGCCCGCCATTTTATTCTCTAGGGTGTTAGAAAAAAATATATATATAATGTTTGGGGGTTCTTACTAATTTTATAGCAAAAAAAAATGTTTTTAACTCGTAACCACCTAACCCAAAAAACAGCCTCGGTCTTAAAGTGGTTAAGAAGGTGCTCCTAACGACAACTCCTTATGTGTATAAAAGACGCCTGTCCACAGAATCTCTTTCTTCCATTCAAACCTCATCATCATGGACAAGACCAAAGAGCTGTCAAAGGACGTCAGGGACAAGACTGTAGACCTGCACGAGGCTGGAATGGGCTATAAGACTATCAACTAGAAGCTTGGTCAGAAGGAGACAACTGTTGGAGCAATTATTCACAAATGGAAGAAATAAAAAATAACCATCAATCGCCCTCGGTCTGGAGGGTTTCGCCTCATGGGGTAAGGATAATCATGAGAAAAGTGAGGAATTAGCCCAGAACTACACAAAAGAAGCTTGTGAATGATCTTAAGGCAGTTGGGACCACAGTCACCAAACACACCATTGGTAACACAATACCCCACCATGGATTGAAATCCTGCAGCACCCGCAAGGTCCCCCTCCTCAAGAAGGCACGTGTACAGACCTGTCTGAAGTTTGCCAATGAGCATCTAAATGATTCAGAGAAGGATTGGGAAAAAGTGTTGTGGTCAGATGAGACCAAAATTGAGCTCTTTGGTATTAACTTGACTCGCCGTGTTTGGAGGAAGAAATATGCTGACTATGACCCTAAGAAGACCATCTCTACAGTCAAGAATGGAGGTGGAAACATTATGTTTGGGGCTGTTTCTCTGCTAAAGATACAGACCGACTTTACCACATTAAGGGTCCAAAGGACGGGGCCCTGTATTGTAAAATCTTGGATGAGAACCTTCTTCCCTCAGCCAGAACACTGAAGATGGGTCATGGATGGGTCTTCCAGCTTGACAATGACCCAAAATATACTGCCAATGCAACAAAGAAGTGGCTCAAAAAGAAGCACATTAAGGTCATGGAGTGGCTTAGCCATTCTCCAGACCTTAGTCCTATAGAAAATATATGGAGGGAGCTGAAACGTTGAGTTGCCAAGAGACAGCCCAGAAACCTTAAGGATTTAGAGAAGATCTGTAATGAAGAGTGGACCAAAATCCCTCCTGAGATGTGTGCAAACCTGGTAACCAATGTCTTACCTCCTGAACTTACCAACAAGGCTTTCTACACCAAGTACTAAGTCATGTTTTGCTTGGGGATCAAATACTTATTTTAC
>BLSH010420529.1:192251-207162 GCA_018402905.1 Glandirana rugosa
TTTCGTGTAGTAATGGTGAGTGACTAACCAACGACCTCCAATGTCGTGTAGTAGAGTGACGGACGTGTGGTACCTGACCCCTCCACCCCATGAGTGGTTATCTGTCTTTTGAGGATCTTGCACAATAATCGTTACTCGTCTCGTGTGTGTCGATACTTTCATCCCTGACGTCACACACACTTTCTCTGGAAGTACCACTTTCCAGATGAAATTTGGTCTTGTCGAACAAGACTGAGAGTATGTGACTCCTGTACTATGTCTGCAGTCTCTGACCATCTCCAGTACTATGTCTGCAGTCTCTGACCATCTCCTGTACTATGTCTGCAATCTCTGACCATCTCCTGTATTACGTCCATTTGGCCATCACTGGGATGTAGTCTCAAACCAAGCTATACATCCACACAACAAATGGAGTGTATGAGAGTCAGAACAAGCTGTTCTGGTTTAAAGTAGACCTTTCACCATGAAGGTCTCTTTCACACACACTGCAGTCCCTACTTTCATAGCTGTGTGTGCTCTGCTCATTGCTAATAACACGTTCTAGGAGTTTTCTGTCTATTGGTGAGTACCCCACCTCCCCAGTCCATGGTGTGCAGGCAGTGAGATGATGTGCTGTAACCTCCAGCAACCAATCAGTGAGTGGTAATGATGTGCTTTAACCTCCAGAAACCAATCCGCAACCAATCAGTGAGCAGTCATGATGTGAATGGGTGGGGGGGGGCGGCAAAGAAAATGTTTGCCCAGGGTCCAATCAATATGAAAGGTGGCCCTGAGCCTGCACCACATTCAAATTACACTGACCTTGCAATCTACAGTGGGTTTCAATGAAATCTTAATGACAACCCTGCTTGCTACGGGGCACACAGTGCATGCTCGCTCCTGTGCTGTGTGGGTCTCGACCCACACAGCGCTGCTTGGTTCTCCCTCCTGACCCCCCCGCTTCACCACTTGGTACCTGCTGTTGAACCCCCCCCAGGACAAAAAATTATCTACGGCCCTGTTCATAGCACACGTCTAAACTCTGCACCCTGTGCATAGCACACACCTGAACTTTGCAACCTGTGCATAACACACGCCTGAACTCTGCACCTGTGCATAGCACATGTCTGAACTCTACACCCTGTACATAGCTCACACCTCAACTCTTCACTCTGTGCATAGGGAATTCCTGAACTCCAGATACAAGAGAAAACAGTTATTGGTGCCCCACTAGAGAATAACTATTATAACCAAAGGAAGATATTGCAAACTGATTCAAACAAAGGTTGTGCAGCCCACCTGACTTCAGACAAAAAATTGCTGAACTCTGCACTCTACATAGCGCACTTCTAAACTCTGTACCCTGTGTGCAGCTCACCCTGTGTGAGCCTGAACTCATGATTTCCACACCCTGTAACTAACTCACACTGAACTGTGCACCCTGTGTGTAGGGCACACCTGAACTATGTACTCTTTGCATAGCACACACCTGAAATCTGCATTCTGTGTATAGTGCACTCCTGAACTCTGCACTCTACATAGTGCACTTCTGAACACCTGCATCTTGCACGTAGCTCACGTCTGAACTCTGTACATAGCCCACGCATGATCTCTGCACCTGTGCCTAGCTCACTCCTGAACTGTGCATCCTGGGTGTAACGTACACCTGTACTCTGCACTCTGTGCATAGTGCGTGCCTGAAGTCTGCACTCTTTGCATAGCACACTCCTGAACTCTGCACCCTGCAAGTAGCTCACGTCTGAACTCTGTACCTAGCACATGCTTGATCTCTGCTCACTCCTGAACTGTGCACCCTGTGTGTAGTGCACACCTGAATTCTGTACTCTACATAGCACACTTCTGACCGACAGAACTTTGTACATAGCACACTCATGAACTCTGCACACTGTAACTAGCTTACTCCTGAACTCTGCGCCCTGTGCCTAGCTCACTCCTGGATTGTGCACCCTGTGTGTAGCGCACATCTGAACTTTGTACTCTAAATAGCGCACTTCTGACAGAGGGAACTTTGTACATAGCACACACATGAACCCTGCACACTGTACCTAGCTTACTCCTGAATGCTGCACATAGCGCACTTCTGAACTCTGCACCCTGTGCAGAGCGCATGTCTGAAGTCTGCACTCTGTGCTGGCGCACTCCTGAATAGGCACTCTGTATGTTCTTCTGAACCCTGCACTCTGTACGTAGTGCAATCCTGGACACTGAGCAAAAGTTAACCCCCCTCACCCTGTCACACACACTTTTTGTTACCATCTCCCTGGTAGGGGCCCCAGTGTATCACTTTGCTCAGGGGCCCATGATGCTTTTAAGACCACCCTGGCTCTGTGTGTGTAGGCAGGGAGATGGGAAGATGGGAAAGATCTCCCACTGATGGCTTGGCTTATAAGAGAAGTTTGATAGCATGTGTATGTGTGTACGTGTCTGTGTGTGTATATATATATATATATATATATATATATATATATATATATACATGCATGTGTGTCTGAGCTTTGAGGTGCACACCCTAATGCAATAGGCTGCACACACCTATGGTCGAATTTCATGCATTTTGTGATTCAATGGTGCCGCTACTGATTTCAAAATTTGACCAACCAAGCCTTCAATTTCATCTCATGTGGCTACAGAAAAGAATGTTTGTGGCTGGGAATCTTTTTTTCTTTCCGGGAATTTTCTTTTCTTGCACTAATGCGCATTTCTTTTTTGATTATATTTCTCACACGATTCTCCCATCATTAATTCTAAAATCGTTAGTTTTTTAAAAAATTTCCAACATGCCCTATCACTTAAATTTCATGGCCGTACGAAAATCGGCTGTTGCTGCTGCCCACTAATGGTGCGAAATTCTAACAAAATTCTAAAGCCTCGTACACATGATGCGACAATCGTACGACTGAACGGCCCGAATCGTATGTTGGCTGTTGTATCTCGCGTACTGACATGCACTAAGCGATCGTACGACGAAGCCGAACGTAGTGACGTGTTACGAGCGTATAAAGAGGAAGTTCAGGTGCATGTCATTTGTGAATTAGGAACGAACGGACACTTCTGGATGTTCCTGACTTCTGAGCATGTGTGCTTTGCACAGCACAACTTGTTGGACCCACTTCTCTGTACACACGGTACAACGGTCATATGACCGCTTGTTGGTACAACCAAAGTTTTCTAGTCTGCTCATCCAACTTCTGTTGTACGACCGTCATACGTCGGCTGTTCTAATCGCACGTACTAACGTTCGGATGATCATACAAGTGGTTTTCATATGACCGTCGAATCGTGTGTATGAGGCTTTAGTCTTTGAAAGCTTGACCCATGTATGGCCCGCCTTACACTCTGGTATTTTTGAGACATTAACGTTTCTGACAACTTTGCTTAGTCAATAAGGCCTCAGGTACACTACAGCTGCTAAAGTGAAGAGAAGTTCCAGCGGCCCCTGAACTCTCCTCTATGTTATCGTATGTGTACATGTACATTCAGTCATTTATAGTAGTTGAGCAGTTGAGATTACAGCCACTTTTTTTTTGAAAGCTGAAAAATTGCGTTCAGGACTGTCGTTTACCAGTATTTCAAACATCAATTGCTTGTAACCACGTGTAACCTCATGTGACCACAGTAAACTGTGTTTATGCGCATTTTACGTTTATAAGCGTTTTTAACCACTTCCTTACTGGGCACTTAAACCCCCCTCCTGCCTGGACAATTTTCAGTTTCCAGTGCTGTCACTCTTTGAATGACAATTGCGCAGTCGTGTGATGTTGTACCCAAACAAAATTGGCATCCTTTTTTTCCCACAAATAGAGCTTTCTTTTGGTGGTATTTGATCACCTCTGCGGTTTTTATTTTTTGCGCTATAAACAAATAAAGAGCAACGATTTTGAAATAAGAACAATATTTTTTACTTTTTGCTATAATAAATATCCAAAAATAAAAAATAAAAAAACAAATGTATTCATCAGTTTAGACGGATATATATTCTTCTACATATTTTTGGTAAAAAAATCGCAATCTGCGTATATTGATTGGGTTGCGCAAAAGTTATAGCATCTACAAACTATGGACATTGGTTTATGGTGTTTTTATTTATTTTTATTTTTTTTTACTGGTAATGGCGGTGATCTGCGATTTTTTATCGGGACCGCGATATTGCAGCGGACATGTCGGACGTTTTTGACACTTTTTTTGGGACCAATGACATTTATACAGCGATCAGAACTAAAAATAGACACTGATTACTGTATAAATGTCATTGGCAGGGAAGGGGTTAACACTAAGGGGGCAGTGAAGGGGTTAAATGTGTTCCCTGGGTGTGTTCTAACTGTGGGGGGGTGGGGTTGGCAGGGGCATGACAGATCTAACTGATCCCAGTGACAGGGATCAGTAGATCTGGCATGCCCCCCCCCTCACAGAACGGGGAACCGCCATGTTTACATCGGCGGTTCCCCGTTCTGGCTCTCTGTGAGCAGAACCCGGGTCTCCGGTGGACATCGGGTCCGTCCGACCCGCGGGCACGCTCACGCGGCATGTGTCGGCGAGAGCACACCCAGCACGAACCAAAGGGGAGGACGTCTATTGACGGCCTCCAGGCATTTTAGATCCGCGTTGTAGCCATCAATCGGCTATGACGCGGATACGAAGTAGTTAAAGGGGAAAACATTTCTGATAATTTTTGAACATGTTAAAAAAACACAAGTTTCAGCACATGTTGTTGCCTGCATTAATGGATGAGTCCAGTAGCGACAAACTCTGGTCCTCTCTATGCCTTCGGAGCCTCAGCAACAGCAACATCAGGAGCATTTCTTCACACATGCTCATGATGGGATCCATAGTGAAAACACAAAAAATAAGACTATCTACAAGCACACTGCTCTCTCTGCTGCTCTCTATTCTCTCACAGAATGGCTGAAATAGTTAATAATTTACAGTGAAGGAAAAAAGTATTTGATCCCCTGCTGATTTTGTATGTTTCCCCGCTGACAAAGAAATGATCAGTCTATAATTTTAATGGTAGGTTTATTTTAACAGTGAGAGACAGGATAACAACAAAAATATCCAGAAAAACGTATTTCAAAAAAGTTATAAATTGGTTTGCATTTTAATGAGTGAAATAAATATTTGATCCCCTATCAATCAGCAAGATTTCTGGCTCCCAGGTGTCTTCTATACAGGTAACAAGCTGAGATTAGGAGCACTCTCTTAAAGGGAGTGCTTCTAATCTCAGCTTGTTACCTGTATAAAAGACACCTGTCCACAGAAGCAATCAATCAGATTCCAATCTCTCCACCATGGCCAAGACCAAAGTCGTCCAAGGATGTCAGGGACAAGATTGTAGACCTACACAAGACTTGAATTGGGTTATATACTCACGGCTGCTCCACACCTCAGATTCAGGGCTTCTGCGGGAGAAGCCAAGATCTCCCTCTGACATCAGCCAGGGAGATCACGTGGCCACTCAGCCCCTCCCGTAGCGGCCGCGAGTCACATGACTGTTCGGAAGATAGCTGTAAAAAGGTATTTACATGCCTCGTTTTAATAAAAGACTAATACAGTTTGGTATGCCTAGCTATAGTAGAGAGGCTGGCAGTGACCATTTGTAATATTTTATTTATGGGGGGGGCAGAGACACAGAGCTGACAGGCAGGGAGGGAGGGGGACAGAGGAGAGCTGCAGATGAATAAGGGACGTATGCTGACCACTGTAGTCAGGGCTCAACAGCCATGATTATTGTGGTCAGCTCACAGGACACAGGAAGTGGCGAATGAGCTAGGTTTTTTACAGTTTAGAGAGGGGCAGATTTAGACAGCACAAGCACTGTGCTGTAAAACATGCTTTAAGGGAACAGGATCCGTTTTGTTTTAGGTTACCAAACACTTTAAGCTGATAACACACAAACAATTCAACTTTTTGCGATTCGGCACTGCATTGCTTTAACTGACAATTGCGCGGTCGTGCGACGTTGTACCCAAACAAAATTTGCGTCCTTTTTTTCCCACAAATAGAGCTTTCTTTTGGTGGTATTTGGTCACCTCTGTGTCATTTCTGATCTCTGTTATAAACAAAAAAAGAGCGACAATTTTGCAAAAAAAAAAAAAACAATATTGCTTACATTTTGCTAAAATACAAATCCAAAACAAAATATAAAAAAAACATTTTTTTCATTGGTTTTGGCCGATTTATATTCTTCCTCATATTTTTGGTAAAATCGCAATCTGCGTTTATTAATTGGTTTGCGCAAAAGTTGCCACGTTTACGAATGATGAGAATTCATTTATGGGGTTTTTATTTTTTTTTATATTTTACTAGTAATGGCAGTGATCTGCGATTTTTAGTGGTACTGCGATATTGCAGTAGACATGTCGGACCATTTTGACACGTTTTGGGACCAATGGCATTTATACACCAATTATTGCTATGAAAATGCACTGATTACTGTGTAAATGCCATTGGCAGTGAAGGGGCTAACCTGGAGGGGATGCTCTAAGGGTTAACTGTGTTCCCTCAGTGTGTTCTAACTGTATGGGGGCTGGGCTGGCAGGGGGAGGGGAGTGATCACGGCTTCAATATACAGGAATCCTGCAATCACATCCCTTCCCCCTCTGTCAGAACGGAGATCCCTGTTTATATACACGGACCTCCATTCTCTTACTGCGGGGGAGTCATCGCGGGTAGCCGGTGGAGATTGAGTCCACCCTACCCGATCCCTGGCTCCCCCGGAACACAGTGAGAGTGCGAGCGCGTCTCCAGTCCAATTAATGAAATTGATTTGGAGTTGTGGTTTAGAGCTACTTTGATTAATAAAAGACACTCAAACATTTTAAGACTGTTGTTCATAAGAAGCATCAGCTGATAGGAACCATGCTTTTCAAAAAGGAGAACTCTGAAAACATACAATCAAGAGTAGTTGACCGGCATAAGGCTGGAAAGGGATACAAAGCAATCTCAAAGTGTTTAGGCATCAATCAGTCAACAGTTAGACAAGAATACTCGCTATGCATGGGTACAAAAGGGGTACATCTTACCAACATCAAAATATCATCCCAACGATGAAGTATGGTGGAGGGAACATCATAAATTACGCTTGCTTTGCTGCCTTAGGGCCTGGATCACTTGCCATGATCGAGGGGAAAATTAATTCCCACATGTATTAAAATATCCTACAGGAAAATGTCAGGGTGGCTGTCCGCCAGCTGAAGCTTAGTAGAAGTTGGGTGATGCAGCAGGACAAAACTCTAAGTACTGAAGTAAATCCACCACAGACTGGTTTCAGAGAAGGAAAATTTGCCTTTTGGAGAAGCCCAATCAGAGCCCAGACCTTAATTCCATAGAGATGCTGTGGAATGACCTCAACAGAGCCGTTCACACCGGACATGCTACAAATGTGTCTGAGCTGAGGCAGTTTTGTAAAGAGAAATGGTCAAAAATTCCTCTTGAACGTTGTGCAGGTCTAATCCAGAGATACTGAAAGTGCTTGCTTGAAGTCATTGCTGCCAAAAGAAGTTTGACCAGCTATTAACTCCAGGGTTCACTTCCTTTTTCTTCCAGCACTGTGAACGTAAAATAATTGTAGAGACAAATAAGCTAAAAAACTGTGAGTAAAAAAGTCCAAAACTGTGTGACAAAGAAGATGATGCTTCCCAAAATGGTTCCAATAGAGAAGACATGCCGACCAAAAGACTCCCAAGGTATCCAGTGACATGAAGGTAAGGAGTGGCTGCTTACCAGAGATCAAGGGCTTTCAAATGAATGAAAAGCCAAAATGTACTGTAGGGGATAAACCCCAAACAAGTCCACAACACTGTATCAGCTCCTGGTGACCTCCACCCTTCGACTTCACTCTGATAATGGGGGGATCTGTGCGGCACCCCTCTCTGTTCTCGCAATCTCCTTCTGTCCCATGGGTGGCATTTTCAAATGGGGTTCACATACTTTTTTCTATTTACTAGACCAACCCAACTTTGGTGACTGGGTCTCTTTAACCATTTGCTGACCAGCTTAGGCAGATATACTGCGACAGGTCGACCCTCTTGCGCGAACCGACATACCTGTACGTCGGTCCGTGCATGTGAGATTGCGGGAGCATGCCTGCTGCACACCGCGGGAGCATGCCTGAGGGTCCGGCGAACTTGATGGCTGCCCACGATCACTGTGCACAGAGGCAGAATGGAGATCTGCTTATGTAAACAAGTCGGATCCCCGTTCTGACAGGGGACATGTCAGAGATCTACTGTTTCCAGTCATCGGAAACAGCGATCTCTGTCATGTCCTAGGCAGCCCATCCCCCCTACAGTTAGAACACACCCAGGGAACACAGTTACCCCCTTGATCTACCCCTAACGTTAACCCTTTCAATGCTAGTGTCATTTATTGTACACATTGATCAGTGCATTCTTATAGCACTGATCAATGTAATAATGTCACTAGTCCCCACAAAGTATCATTTGGGGTCCGATTTGTCCGCCGCAATGTTGCAGTACCGCTGAAAATCACAGATCACCACCATTACCAGTATAAAATAAATAACCTCTGTCAAGGTCAATGGCACAACTATTAGTGCATCCCCACATGCCAGGGTGCTAGGGGTAACCCTAGACTCTAAATTGTCCTTTCAAGACCACATCCAATCCCTGTCCAAATCATGCCGCTTCAGCCTACGCAACATCGCTAGAATACGCCCCTTTTTAACCAATGAGACCACTAAGCTTCTAGTTCACTCTCTGGTTATCTCTCGCCTTGACTACTGTAACTCTCTCCTCATTGGATTACCTTTGCATACACTATCCCCCCTTCAGTCAATAATGAGTGCTGCTGCAAGACTTATCTACCTTGCCAACCGCTCAGTGTCCTCCGCCCCTCTCTGCCAATCTCTCCACTGGCTACCACTCACCCAACGTATAAAATTCAAAGTACTAACAATAATTTACAAAGCCATCCACAACTCTGCCCCCAGCTACATCTCTAACCTGGTCTCAAAATACCAACCAAGCCGCCCTCTTCGGTCCTCCCAAGACCTCCTGCTCTCTAGCTCCCTTGTCACCTCCTCTCATGCTCGCCTCCAGGATTTCTCAAGAGCTTCTCCCTTCCTTTGGAACTCCCTACTCCAATCAGTCCGACTGTCTCCTAATCTATCCATCTTTAGACGATCCCTGAAAACTTTTCTCTTTAAAGAAGCCTATCCTGCTTCTACCTAATACTCTTTCTTTCTACATGAGCTCATCCCCCGCAGCTTTTACCTTTTGTATCAATTGACCCTCCCTCTTAGATTGTAAGCTCTAACGAGCAGGGCCCTCTGATTCCTCTTGTACCAAATTGTGATGTAACTGTACTGTCTGCCTTCATTTTTGTAAAGCGCTGCGCAAACTGCTGGCGCTATATAAATCCTGTATAATAATAATAATAATAATAATAAATAAATAAAAGTCCATAAATCTATCCTGTAGATTGTAGACACAATAACTTTTGCGCAAACCAATCAATATACGCTTATTGCTAAATTTTTTAACAAAAATATGTAGCAGAATACATATTGGCCTAAATTTTATGAAGACATTTGTTTTTTTTACATTTTTTTTTAGATATTTATTATAGTAAAAAATTAAAAATAATATTTTTTTTCAATATTGTTGTTCTTTTTTTGTTTCTAGTGCAAAAAATAAAAACCTCAGAGGTGATCAAATACCACTAAAAGAAAGCTCTATTTGTGGGGGAAAAAAGGACATCAATGTTGTTTGGGTACAACGTCGCACAACCACGCAATTGTCAGTTAAAGTGACGCAGTGCCGTATCGCAAAAAATGGCCTAGTCATGAAGGGGGTAAATCCTTCCAGGGCTGAAGTGGTTAAAGTCAAGCCAAAAATTTGGGGCATACACGTAAATAACTAAGGCATTCAGGCAAAAATGTAGTTTTTTGAGTAGCAGTTTAACCTGTGCTGTCTGGCCACAAGTCTACTTTAAGCACTTCAGCCCTAGAAGGATTTACCCCCTTAAAGTGGTTGCATAAACTTTGTATAAAATGCTCCCGTCACCTATGTATTATAACAATAAGTTGCCCTGTGTCTGTGTTATATCATATACAGTTGTGCTTATAAGTTTATATACCCTGGCAGAATTTATGATTTCGTGGCCATTTTTCAGAGAATATGAATGATAGCAAAAAATCTTTTCTCTTTTTAAATTATAATGACAGCAGAAACTACCCAAGTTCTTAATACCGTGTATTGCCCCCTTTAACATCAATGACAGCTTGAAGTCTTTTGTGGTATTTGTGGATGAGGCTCTTTATCTTCTCAGATGGTAAAGCTGCCCATTCCTCTTGGCAAAAAACCTCCAGTTCCTGGAAACTCTTGGGCTGTCTTGCATGAACTGCACGTTTGAGATCTCCCCAGAGTGGCTCAATGATATTGAGGTCAGGAGACTGAGATGGCCACTCCAGAACCTTCACTTTATTCTGCTGTAGCCAATGACCAGTCGACTTGGCCTTGTGTTTTGGATCATTGTCATGTTGGAATGTCCAAGAACGTCCCATGCGCAGCTTCCTGGCTGATGAATGCAAATGTTCCTCCAGTATTTTTTGATAACATCCTGCATTCATCTTGCCATTCATTTTGACCAAATTCCCTATGCCTTTGTAGCTCACACATCCCCAAAACATCAGTGATCTACTTCTGTGTTTCACAGTAGGAATGGTGTACCTTTCATTATAGGCATTGTTGACTCCTCTCCAAATGTAGCGTTTATGGTTGTGGCCAAAAAACTCAATTTTGGTTTTATCACTCCAAATTACTTTGTGGCAGAAGGTTTGAGGCATTTGTATAGTAATGGCTTTCCTCTGGTGACTCGACCATGCAGCCCATCTTTATTTAAGTGCCTCCTTATTGTGCATCTTGAAACAGCCACACCACATGTTTTCAGAGAGTCCTGTATTTCACCTGTAGTTATTTGTGTGTTTTTTTGTGGCTGAAATTTTAGTTGGTCTACATGACCGTGGTTTGGTTTCAACAGAACCCCTAATTTCCACTTCTTGATTAGAGTTTGAACACTGCTGGTTGGCTTTTCTCAATTCCTTGGATCTCTTTTTTGATCCCTTTCCTGTGTTATACATTTCAACTACATTTTCCCGCAGATTCTTTGACAATTCTTTTGCTTTCCCCATGACTCAGAATCCAGAAACTTCAGTGCAGCACTGGATGAAAGATACAAGGGTTTGTCAGGAGTTCAGAAACTCATTGACCTTTTATACACACACACACACACACACACACACACACACACTAATTACAAGCAAACAGATCACAGAGGAGGATGGTTACCTTTAATAGCCATTCAAACCCCTTTGTGTGCATGTTATCAGGCCAAAATCACCAAGGTATGTAGCTTTTGATCAGGGTCATTTGGGTAGTTTCTGTTGTCATTATGATTTAAAACGAGTAAACACAGTTGATTGATAATAAATGGCTTCATCCAAACACTAACCATGAGTGCAAAAAAAAGTTTTTGTGTTATCATTCATATTCTATGAAAAATGGCCAAGAAATCATAAATTCTGCCAGGGTATGTAAACTTATGAGCACAACTGTATATGCTTATCTGTACTGATAGCACACTGTCTTCCTGTGATCAGTTCTCTCTTCTCTCCTCTCCTCCTCTTCCTCTCCTGACAGTCCAAGCAGGCGGGGCCGAGCACTGCAGCTGACTTATGGTGGGGAGGAGAGGAGAGGAGAGGAGAGAGAGAGAGAGCTAAAGAGTCACATGACTGCATGAATACAGTGTGTTATCAGTACAGATAAGCATATTCATGATATAACACAGTCACAGGGGGACTTCTTGTTCTAATGCAGTGGGGAAGGGGGCTTTTCATATTAAGTATGAGAACAGCAGGAGTGGGGCTAACACGAGCAGACACTCAGAGAGGGGAGGGGGGAGAGGAGGAGGGAGAGAACACAGGAGACAGAGAGCAGGGCTGCAGATGACGGAGGCACATACTGACTCCGGTGTCACAGCTCTGCAGCCATGATATTTCGGAGTCAGCGTACAGGGGGTAGGCAGAACCAGGCAGGATCAGACAGGTATTACAGGTGATACAGGGACCAAATGACACAGCACAAGCACTCTGATGTATAACATGCTTTAAGGGAACAGGATCAATTTTTTTTTGGGTTAACAAACGCTTTAATGACCAGTCCATTTTTTGCGACACGGCACTGTGTTAGTTTAACTGACAATTGAGTGGTCGTGCGACATTGTACACAAATAAAATGTATGTCCTTTTTTCCCCACAAATAGAGCTTTCTTTTGGTGGTATCTGATCACCTCTGCGGTTTTTATTTTTTGCTCTATAAACAAAAAAAGACCAACAATTTTGAAAATAAAAACAATATTTTTTACTTTCTGCTATAAAACACATCCAATAAATATGTGTAAAAATTCACATTTCTTCATCAATTTAGACCAATATGTATTCTGCTTTTGGTAAAAAATATCCCAATTAGCGTATATTGAAAAAGTTATAACGTCTACAAACTATGAGATAGTTTTTGAGACTTTTTATTTTATTTTTTTACTAGTAATAGCGGCAATCAGCAATTTTTAATGGGACTGGGACACTGCAATGGACAAATTGGACACTAAATGACACTTTTTGGGGACCAGTGACACAATACTGCCCTGGTATAAATGACACTGGCAGGGATGGGGTTAACATCAGGGGCAATCAGCGTTAAATGTGTTCCCTATGTGTGCTTTCTAACTATGTGGGGGATGCTGACACTAGACAAAGAGAGAGATCTGTGTTCCTGATTAGTAGGAATCACAGATCCCTCTCTTGCTCTGTGACGGGCTTGTTTATATAGGCAGGCCGCCATTCTGTCATTCCCCTGAATGATCGCGGGTGGCCAGCAGCCATCGTGGCCGTCTGACTTGCTGATTGGCTTCCGCTGTGTCCAATCACAGCGGGTCGCCGGCGGCGCATGCGTCCCAGACCAGGGAGCGCAAACAATGTACACTTACATTGTTACGCGCAGCCGGGCTGCCCTGCCGCAGTATATGTGTGGTGGGCGGTCTGGAAGTAGTTAAGGTCTCATTCACATGGCTCTTAACCACTTCACCCCCGGAAGGATTTCCCACTGTAGGACCAGAGCACTTTTTGTGATTTGTCACTGCGTCGCTTTAACTGACAATTGTGCGGTCGTGCGACGTTGTACCCAAACAAAAAATTTGCATCCTAATTTTCCCATAAATAGAGTTTTCTTTTGGTGGTATTTGATCACCTCTGCATCATTTCTGATCGCCGCTATAAACAAAAAAAGAGAGACAATTTTGCAAAAAAAACAATATTTCTTACTTTTTGCTAAAATACAAATGCAAAAAAAAATATTAAAAAAATAATTTATTCATCGGTTTTGGCCGATTTATATTCTTCCTTTTATTTTTGGTTAAAAAAAACAAAATTGGCGTTTATTGATTGGTTTGTGCAAAAGTTGCTGCATTTACAAACCATGAGAATTAATTTCTGGCGTTTTTACGTTTTTTTTTTTACTGGTAATGGCAGTGATCTGCAATTTTTTATCGGGACTTTGATATTGCAGCGGACATGTCGGACATTTTGACACTTTTTTGGGACCAATGACATTTATATAGCGATCGGAAATTTAAATATCCACTGATTACTGTGTAAATGTCATTGGCAGGGAAGGGGTTAACCTGCAGGGGGAGATCTAGGGGTTAACTGGGTTCCCTGTGTTCTAACTGTGAGGGGGCTGGGCTACCATGGGCAGGGATCAGTAGATCTCTTACATGCCCACTGACAGAGCGGGAAACCGCCATGTTTACATCGGCTGTTCCCCATTCTTTCTCTTTGGCAGGTCATCACGGCTCGCCGGTGTACATCGGGTCCGCCCAAGCCGCGGGCACACTCCCGCAGAGTGTGCACGCGCAAGCCGCCGCTTGTTTACGGCGATTCGTGGGACAGCCACTCTGTAGCAGTAAATATGCTGTGCGCAGTCGGGAACCGGTTAAATGCCAAACACCGCCCAGATGAGCATATTTTTGCGCCAGGTATGACCAGCTGTTTGCAATTAGCTGCATATGCTTAGCCTGTACAAATAATTGACAGGCTGCCACTATCTTTGGCTGTCTGCATGTAATCGCACAGGGAGTGATTACATGCAGCTAGGAACAGATGGGTGGCCCTGTAAGCAGAACGTTTACATCCAGGGTTGCTCATCTGTCCCTAACCTCTGGAAATTGCTCAATGCACAATTAATGTGAACAGCCATGAACAATGTAAGCCTGTCATTGACTGGGCAGTTGTGGCCCTTGACAAACAAGTGAATGAGGCCTATAGTGGACCAATCAGCAACTTTACAAGGCTGTATCAATAAATTCCTGAAATGCTACAATATAAAGCAGCTGCATATTTATTCCAAAAAAGCTGCAACTTATAGATTTAAATTAGAACTTTAACTGCTTCCCGACCGCGCGCCGTCTTTTCACGGCGGCAGTCGGGGAGCTGGGCGCGAATCGCCGTAAATATACGGCGATTTGCATTTTGGCCACCAGGGGGCGCGCGCCGCACTCCTGAGGAGTGTGCCCGCGGCTCGGGCGGACCCGATGTCCGCCGGCGAGCCGCGATGAGCGGCTACAGGGAAAAGAAGGGGAACCGCCGATGTAAACACGGCGGTTCCCCGCCCTGTCAGTGGGGCATGAGAGATCTACTGATCCCTGTCACTGGGATCAGTTAGATCTCTCATGCCCATGTTAGCCCAACCCCCCCACAGTAAGAACACACCCAGGGAACACTATTAACCCCTAGATCTCCCCCCCAGGTTAACCCCTTCACTGCCAATGACATTTATACAGTAATCAGTGGACATTTAAATTTCTGATCGCTGAATAAATGTCATTGGTCCCAAAAAAG
>BLSH010420529.1:209150-223459 GCA_018402905.1 Glandirana rugosa
TTTGTTTTAAACGCAGGAAAAAAAGGGTGTTTATCTCGAAAGAAAACCACCATAAACTAGTGGAGACGTAGTAAATACTAGGGGCGATATTTGTTTTTTTATCACTGTTAAATCGTTTTTTTTGGATAAAAAGAATGAAAAACGATTTCGAACTTTCACCTTTTAAACCACGTCGAGGTGTGTCTTTGGTTAGTCGAAGTTACAAAATCCGACGTAAGTGTGTCCCCGCTGGGCTGAAACTGCGCTGAAACGATCCGTTAAAGTCAAGACGGCTCCCATTCATTTCAATGGGATTTCAGATGTCAAGCGACCTGGGGCGACTTGAGGCTACCCAAGTCGGAGCGACAGTCGCCCCTGTGTGAATGGTGCCTAAGGAAGTCGCGCTGAAAGTCGCGCTGAAATTGCCTAGCAAAGTCGCGTCAAAGTCGGGTCGCCCCTGTGTGAATGCAGCCTAAAACATTGAAGCTGATTGGTTTCTGTGTGGAGCTGCACCAAATTTTCCACTTTCAAGCTTTAGCAAAAAGTAAGAAAAATAGGTTTTTTTTGCTAAATTGTCACTATTTTTTTGTTTATAGCGGGGATCATAAATGATGCAGAGGTGATCAAATACCACCAAAAGAAAGCTCTATTTGTGGGAAAAAAAGGACGCAAATTTTGTTTGGGTACAATGCCGCACGACCGCTCAATTGTCAGTTAAAGTGACGCAGTGCCGAATCGCAAAAAGTGCTCTGGTCCTAAACTGGGTGCAAAAAGTGGTGCAGCTGTACATGGTAGCCAATTAGCTTCTAACCTCAGCTTGTTCAATCAAGCTTTGACAATAAAACCTTGCAGCTGATTGGTTTCTGTGTGGAGCTTTCCACTTTCAAGCTTTAGTAAATCAACCCCAGAGTGTCACAGGGATGCTGTGAATCAAATGATGAGAGTATGTTGTTGCGCCCAGTTCCCTTAGTAGTGTCAATAAAATTGTGTTGAAATTATAAACAAGATCTGAAACCTACCTCCTTAAGCCTCGTACACACGGTTCAATGGTCATACGACCGAACGGACCAAATCGTATGTTGGCTGTTGTATCTAGCATACTGACATGCACTACACGATCGTACGACCAAGCTGAACGTAGTGTCGTGTTATGAACGTATAAAGAGAAAGTTCAGGTGCATGTAATTAGTGTCCGGCCGTTCCTGACTTCTGAGCATGAGTGTTTTGCACAATACAACTTGTTGGACCAACTTCTCTGTACACACGATACAACGGTCGTATGACCGCTTGTTGGCACTACCAAAGTTTTCTGTCTTCTGTTGTATGACCGTCGTACGTCGGCTGTTCTAATCGCGCATACTAACGATCGATTTCGCATACAACGGTCGTTCGTACGACCTGTTGTATGCGATCGTAGAACCGTGTGTTCGAGGCTTTAGGCTACTTTCACACTGAGGTAGGGTTGCCACATCATCCCTTTAAACCCGAACACATATTAATTACACAGGTTCTGTGGCTGATTAAGGTGGTAATTAAACTCACTTGGTGCCTCATCTGCATTAAATTAGCCTCAGAACCTTTGTAATTCATATGTGTTCGGGTTTAAAGGAATGAGTTGGCAACTCTACACTGGGGCGGGCGGGCAGGCGGTAGTGGTAAAGCGCCGCTGGTTTCGGCTGCGATTTTCCGCTTTTATAGCGGTGCTATGGCTCTGCTATGCAAGCGGGAGTGCGGCGCTTTCAACCCCCCACAAGTGGTTAAAAGTGCCGGCGTGCTGCGCTTCAGAGGCGGTGTGTAACCGCTTCGGAAGCGCTTGCCATTGATTTCAATGGCAGGGGCGATGGAGGAGCGGTGTAAACAATGCTCACCTCACCGCCCCAAAGATGCTCATTGCAGGACATTTTGTAACGTCCCGCAATGCACCGCCCCAGTGTTAAAGCTTTCACACTGGGGTGGATGGGGGGTGTTTTTTTCAGGCGCTATAAGGGCGCTATTTTTAGCCCAATAGGCTTCTGAAAAACGCCCCAGTGTGAAAGTAGCCTAGTGTTCTGGGTAAATAATATTAGCGAATACACAAATATAAGTGAAAATGTCCAACAAAATGCAACAAAGTGGCAAAATCGCACTCTCAACAGTAAAATCGCATAAAACTGAAAAAGTTCTTAAAGTGGTTGTCAGGTCAATTTAAAAAAAAAACACCTGCAAGAGAAAGGCATAATGAGCTAGTATGCATCACATACTAGCTCATTATGAAATGCTTACCTTAGATCGACGCTGAAGCAGCGGTCCCCGAGCACCGCTGTGACCGACGACATGCTTTTTCCGTCATCTTCTGGGATCCCAGGCTCAGACCAATCATAGCGCAGACTCCATCGCTGTGATTGGCAGGAGCCGCGCTGACGTCACTCCAGTGCATGCGCACGGTAGCCGTCATTTACAGCACACTTAGTGAAGAAACGGCCCAGTCGGGCTGTTTCTTCACTGCGCATGTGCCGATGACATTGACACATGCAGATACAGGGAATATCTCCTAAACGGTGCAAGTTTAGGAGTTATTCCCAGGAACTACAGGTAAGCTTGAATATAGGCTTACCTGTAGTTTAAAGTGGTTGTCATAACTTGACAACCAGTTTAAGATCCAGTATACACTGCCATGACTCAAGTCGCCTGAAAGTCACACTCCATGCAGTACTATGGAACCTTTCTAATAGGAGCGAATCAAGTCGCTCTGACTTAGAAAAAGGTTCCTGTACTCCTTTGGGGGCGAGTTCAGGCAACTTGCATTGACTTCTATTACAGAAGTCGTCTGCACGCCGCGCTGAAGTTGCTCTGTGCTGGGCGGCTCAGAGTCACCTTGTAAATTGGATCGCCCCTGTGTGAATCGGCCCTAAAAGTGCAACATGTGTATGCAATTCATACGTGAGTCCATAATATTACCAAATATAAGGGTAAAGTATCAAATCTTCCTCCTTAGTGCCCTTTGTGAATAGTATTGGTGGATCATATATATATATATATATATATATATATATATATATATATATATCAATTGCATAGAATCAAGCACTGGTTTCTAAATATACTCTAATAACAGTGCAAATAAATGTGAAACACAATGTGTAAAAAAAAAAATCGCAACAAAATCACATAATCGCAAAAACACAGTATAACAGCATAAATCGCATAAGCTCAAAAATTCCTTGAAAGTGCAACATGTATAAGCAGTTTCATAGGTGAGTCCATATGAATAATAATCCATAATCAAAAAGTGCTGGTGCTTCAGTGATCCTCACCACCTCTCAACTAATGGGCTCACCCATATGTTTGACCTCTCTTACGGGGTCAAATTTCACCTTCCCCTCTATGCTGGGGTATGCACAGTGGGCTCCTCTGACGTCCTCCTCCTCCTCGTTTGTTCCACTGCATATCCAGATACCCTTTCTTTAGTGGGGTGTGTGGCCCTTTAAACCACAGTTTTTCCTCCATACTTAAGTTTAAAACAAACAGCTCCTGTGGGCAGCGTAAATGCGTCGCCTTGGTAACCCCTACATCCTGGAAGTCCATCTCTTGAACGCCATCTATGGCGGGCATCGCTTCACCTGGGCAACGGCTTCCCCTTTCCCTGCTCTCCTCCTCGGCATCACAGGTGACGGGCAGCGGCTTCCCCTGCTCTCCCCCTTAGCATCACAGGTGCGCCCCCTATAGCTCTTAAAGCGGCCAACGTACGCCGGTGATTCGTGCAGCCGTGCCAACCTGCGGCGGCTGGTCGGGAAGTAGTTAATAATCTTATGTGCTCCTGTGTCTGTGTTTCTTAAAAATAAGCTGTTTACCAATTTTCAGAGCGCCGATCGCTGCTCACATGTCCTCGTCGCCTCTCTCCTCTCCCCGTCTGACAGCTGCAGTGGACGGGGCTGAGGATTTCCCGTTGACACCAGTCAGGAGGGGAGGAGGAGAGAGGCGGCGGGTCACGTGAGCAGCGATCTGCGCTCTGAAAACTGGTAAAGAACGGCATGTTCATAGGGATGGAGCTACTCCTGCTTTCACTGCCAGGGCCCTCATTTAAAGTCCCACCAGCCATGGGTTGTCTGTTTCATTTTGAATCAATATATAGGGATGGAAGCATGCAGTCCCCCATAGCCACAGCTGACACATACGTGTCGGATCTTGGTCCCTATACCCAGTCCTTCATACGATAGGCTCGGCAAATGTTGGGGTCCTTTCTAAGAAATGCTATTATCGCCCAGTTATATGGGCTCACTCAGATGTTTACTTCTTTTCCATACAGAGCCACATCTCTTCAGGGTTGGCTGTGGTATTTTGTGGCAGGACAGGCTGCTTTCACTGCCAGGGCCCTCATTTAAAGTCCCACCAGCGATGGGTTGGCTGTTTCCTTTTGGAACATGCTTTAAGGGAACAGGATCAATATTTTTTTTTTTTAGGTTAACTCCCCAGGGGGCAGAGTACATATAACACTTGGTCCCTTTCCAATCTGTCCCTTTAAGTTCCAAGCATCATGGTTGAACCTGTCCCAACAACAAATTTGTTATTGACAGCTCTGGTCACCAACAGCAGGGCCCCCTCTAGAGCAGTGGTTCTCAACTCCGGTCCTCAGGACCCACTAACAGGCCAGTTTTGCAGGATAACTGAAATACATCACAGGTGATATAATTTGCTGCTCAGTGATTGCAGTATTCTAGTCTGCATCTCCCCAAGGTAATACTTAAAATCTGGCCTGTTGGTGGGTCCTGAGGACAGGAGTTGAGAACCACTGCTCTAGAGACTTGTCCTGCTATTCAACACAAAAAAAAAAATCACAACCTGCAGTGCTCTGTGCCTATTAGAGGCTGCTTTAATGCCTGAACGATCAGTGGTGTGAAATAATGAGAGTAAAGCCCGGTACACACGGGACGACGATTGTACATACGATCGTCGCAAAGCGTATGTTGCATAATGTAACTTGCATACTGACTGCACTACACGATCGTACGACCGCAGAAGAACGTTCAGGTGCATGTAATTAGCATCCAGCCATTCCTGACTTCGGAGCATGCGTGTTTTGCACAATACAACTTTGTTGTACCAACTGCTCTGTACACACGATACAACGGTCGTATGAGAGCTTGTTGGTACGACCAAGTTTTCTAGTCTGCTCATACAACTCCCTTGTACGACCGTCGTATGTTCGACTGTTCAAATCGCGCATACGAACGATCGATTTTGCATACAACGGTCGTAAGTACGACCTGTTGCATGCGATTGTCGTCCCGTGTCAGTAGCTTATCAGTGATTTTTTTCAGCTGTTATTAACTTTATATTACCAGCGTTTTTGCACGTTTTTAAAGGACCTGCGTTTTTTTTTTTTCCTCAATTGATCTAAAACGTCCATAAACGTTGGGGATCGATGTTTGGCTACGTTTTTTTAGCATTTTAACAGCTGAAAAACGTCTCTCAGAACGCACTAGTCTTGGTTTTTTTTTACAGCTGAAAAACGTCACTGCTAAAAACAGCTGATAACAGCCTATGTGTGCATGAACACATAGGATAACATGATGGAGGGTTTATTGACTGTAGAAAAAAATGCCTGCTGCTGAAAAACAGTCAAAAAAACGTCCTGTGTGCATGAGGCCTAAAAGATCACTCAGAGCTGCGGCTTTGCATACAGTATCTGCAGTTGCTTGTACACACAAAAATTAACAATAGTCCTTTTGTAGGTGTGGTGGCTAGAGTTGCCACCTCACCCCTTAGAGCCGGTTCACACTGGAGCGGCACGACTTGCAGGGCAAAGCAAGACGCCCCGCTCGAGGCGACCTCAGCGCGGCTTGCAAGGAGACTTCTTTACATAGAAGTCAATGCAAGTCGCGCTGAGGTCGCCCCGAAAATAGTGCAGGAACATTTTTCTAAGTCGGAGCGACCTGAGTCGCTCCTATTAGAACGGTTCCATTGCACTGCATGGGGACGACTTGTCAGGCGACTTGAGTCGCCTGACAAGTCGCGACTTGGGAGGCGACTTGTGTCGCTCCAAGTCGCCCGCCAAGTGAAATCCTATAGAAGTGAATGTGAGCGGCCTAAATGTACACTACTGAAGTCGCTCCGACTTCAGAAAAGGTTTTTGTACTGCTTTGAGGCGACTTCTATCCGACTTGTGCCCATAGAAATCAATGGAAGTCGCCTCCAAGTCGGATCCCCATCTAAACAGAAGCGACTTCACAGTGAAAAGAATAGAATTTATTTTAGGGAAGCCCCCTCCCTCCCTTCTCTGATTGGCCACAGCAAAGTCGCCTGGCATAAAGTCGTGTTGTAAGTTGCCCAAAGTCGCGCTGAAGTTACTTTCAAATCGCCTAGCAAAGTCACCCCGCAAGTCAGATCGCCCCTGTGTGAACCGGCTCTTAAACCCGAACACATATGAATTACACAGGTTCTGAGGCTGATTTAATGCAGATAAGGCACCAAGTGAGTTTAATTGTCACCTTAATCAGCCACAGAGCCTGTGTAATTAATATGTGTTCGGGTTTAAAGGGATGAGGTGGCAACCCTAGTGGTGGCTGTATTAGTTTCCTTTTTTTATTTGCACTTGGTGATCTGGCAAGTAACATACTTCCTGTTTTGGGGGTGTCTCCATTTTACTGGAGGAACAATGGAGAAACCTTTGGACAGCAGCATTGGCAGTCTGGGGAGAAGGTACTGTTAGGACCCTTTTAAGGGGGCGATCTGTTCAGGTTCGCCTGTCAGTTTTTCCAGGTGGACCTGATCAAATGGTCCATGTATCCCTATGGACTGGTCACTGGAAGGTGTAAATGGACTTGTGTCTCTTTACACCCGCCTACCTCTGATCCAATCTGGTCCGCTAAAAGCAAAGGGAAGAGGATTTGTCTTCTTCCATGTAGGCAGATCGGATTGGAGGTAGTCAGCTGAAAACAGACAGCTGGTCCATTTACACCCATAGAGTAGAGCAGGCTTGGTTCGTGTCTGCTCTGTATAAACGGAGTGGACAGGGACCTGTCATTTGCCCACTCTACTCAGCAGGGGTCAGCGGACAGATCCCCTGCTGAGCAAAGTGTAAAGGGGCCTAAAGCTGCAGATAGTTGCATCAAAATTCGGCTGGTTCAGCTGGGAAAGCAGTTCAGTTCACTGGCTGACTGAAAAAAATGATCCATCTATGACCAGCCTTATAAACACCAGCAGATTTAGATGGACTTGGCTAATGAATGAAAGACGAATTCCAGCTAACACATTTTAAGCAATTACAGCAAACATTTTTTTTCTTTTCAGGATAAAAGTTTTACATAAAAGCTGATCATTGTAAGCACCCCTGTCAGTGGTAAATGGTTTGTCTCAACTCTTAAGGCTAGGTTCACATCTGTGCAGGTGGTGCCACTGGCTTGGGTGCCGCCCCCCAATCTACATGCAGGGTGCCGGATGCATGGATTTCAATGTTTTTTTTTTTTTTTTTGAAGCACATGATTAGAGCCTGAGGCTCCAATTGGCTTCAAAAAGGGTGGGCTTGGGGCACAGTGAGCCCACCCACTTGTGTGACATTAGCAAATTAATATTCGCTAATGTCTTCCTGCTTCTCCTCCCGGAAGCAAGTCCTGAGACCCGATTGGTCAGTGAGTCTTAGGACTCCCTGGCCAATCGGGTCTTGGGACCCTCTTCCTGTTCACCCGGGAGAACCAACGGCCCCAGCTTTTCCCTCCACAAGCTGCGGGCCATGTGCAGCGAGGAGCAGCAGGTGGAGGGGCAGCAACAGCCTCTCCCAGGAGCTCTACCCAGGATCCTGCAGTGCACAAACACCACCACCTCGTCATCATCCTCCTGCCTGCACCTCTACCGCAGCAGCAGCAGCGAGGAGGCCGCCCTGATTGACAGCTAAGGCAAGGCCATAGATCGCCGCCTTCCCGTTCGTTCGATCGCCAGGGGGGTCCTGCACAGTGACAGCTGGTGGTCAATTTTTTGGGGGGGACAAACAAACCTGGCCCCCTCACTCACACTACCCCCCCCAAAAAAAATGAATCCTAATGCCACGCCGTCTGCACTGGAAATCGCACCCGTAATGAGATCCTCAGTTCCCATGTGGGCTGCGATTTAAAAGATAGTGCAGGGACTTCTTTCCTGAATGGGCTCTCTTCTCGTGCCCACAAAAACCAGGGGCCGCACCTAGCCTTAACTGCCAGAGGAAGTTGAAAACTAAGAGACTTAAGCCCCGTACACACGGGACGACGATCGCATGTACGATCGTGACGATCGTGTCAAATCGTATGTTGGCTGTTGTATGTAACATACTGACTGCACAACACGATCGTACGAGCACAGAAGAACGTTCAGGTGCATGTAATTAGCATCCAGCCATTCCTGACTTCGGAGCATGCGTGTTTTGCACAATACAACTTTGTTGTACCAACTGCTCTGTACACACAATACAACGGTCGTATGAGAGCTTGTTGGTACGACCAAGTTTTCTAGTCTGCTCATACAACTCCCCTTGTACGACCGTCGTATGTTCGACTGTTCAAATCGCGCATACGAACGATCGATTCCGCATACAACGGTCGTTAGTACGACATGTATGCAATCGTAGTCCCGTGTGTACGAGGCTTTACAGGCCAAATCAACAGGTAAAAATTAAGTAAAAAATGCATATAAAAGATAAATGCAGCAACTGCATTTAAGGATTGGTAAGCTGCAGTATATTTGTTTTGTCTTTGGGTTTAAAACCACTTTAAGGCTGGGTTCACACTATCCGACAAAAAAACGGACCGACTTTGATCCTACTTTGCTGTACGATTTGCGGTCCTACATAGGGTCAAAGTCGGACCGTTTGTCTGTGAACAGGGATCCGACTTTGATCCCGACAATGCCAGGCACTTTGTGCTCTGGGGATCTTGAAGGGGAACTCCACGCCAAATTTTCAAAGAAAAAACTGGCATGGGGTCCCCCTCCAGGAGCATACCAGGCCCTTTGGTCTGGTACGGATTTTAAGGGGAACCCCATGCCGAAAAAAACGGCGTGGGGTCCCCCCAAAAATCCATACCAGACCATTATCCGAGCACGCAACCCGGCAGGCCAGGAAAGGGGGTGGGGACGAGCGAGCGGCCCCCTCCCTCCTGGACCATACCAGGCCGCGTGCCCTCAACATGGGGAGTATGGGTGCTTTGGGGCAGGGGGGGCTCTGCGCCCCCCACCCCAAAGCACCTTGCCCCCATGTTGATGAGGACAAGGGCCTCTTCCCGACAACCCTGGCCGGTGGTTGTCGGGGTCTGCGGGCGGGGACTCATCGGAATTTGGAAGCCCCCTTTAACAAGGGGGCCCCCAGATGCCGGCCCCCCACCCTATGTAAATGAGTATGGGGTACATCGTACCCCTACCCATTTACCTGGGAAGAAATATGTACACAAAAAAAACCACACAGCTTTTTAAAATATTTTATGAAATCTGCTCCGGTGGTCTTCTCCCCTCTCCGGTGTCTTCTTTTCTTCGGCTCTTTTGCGGGGTCTTTCATCTTCTGAGGGGTCTTTTCTTCTCCTCTGCGGCGTCTTCTGCTCTTTTGCCGGTCTTCTCCGCTGTCCCCTTCCCTCTCTTCTTCTTCTTCTTCTTTTCTTCCCATGTTGACACGACGCGTCTTCTTCAAGAATGCCCTCGCCGCTCTGTGCTGTGCCTTATATTGGCATGGGGCGTGGCCACCAGATGACATCATCTGGAGGTCCCGCCCCATATGATGTCACGGCTCCGCCCCCAGGATGTGACCGGAGCAGATTTAATAAAATATTTTAAAAAGCTGTGTGGTTTTTTTGTGTACATATTTCTTCCCAGGTAAATGGGTAGGGGTACGATGTACCCCATACTCATTTACATAGGGTGGGGGGCCGGCGTCTGGGGGCTCGTCCCCACCCCCTTTCCTGGCCTGCCGGGTTGCGTGCTCGGATAAGGGTCTGGTATGGATTTTTGGGGGGACCCCACGCCGTTTTTTTCGGCATGGGGTTCCCCTTAAAATCCGTACCAGACCAAAGGGCCTGGTATGCTCCTGGAGGGGGACCCCATGCCAGTTTTTTCTTTAAAAATATGGTGTGGAGTTCCCATTCAAGATCCCCAGAGGACAAGTCGCATGCCAAAGTCGGATCAGTGAAGACACTGATACGACTTTGATCCGACTTCAATGCCTTTCAATGGGCTGAAGTAGGATCAAAGTCAGACAAAAGTAGTACAGGAACCTTTTTCAAAGTCGCTCCGACTTTGAAAAACACATGTCGGACCAGTTAAGACGGCTCTCATAGGGAACCATTGTTTTTGTGACGTAATGCAACTTGTGCTCCTCATGTCGGTCCGAGAATCGGACTAGTGTGAACCCAGCCTAAAGTTTACAATGGAACTCCAAGCAAACAGCTAAATACAGAGCTGTTATCCAGTTACCACTTACCAACTAAGCCTGTTTTTTGGGTTCGGTGGTTATGAGTTAAAAACATGTTTTTTTTGCTGTAAAATTATTTAGAACCCCCAAACATTATATATTGCTTTTTTTCTAACACCCTAGAGAATAAAATGGCGGTCATTGCAAAATTTTATGTCACACCGTATTTGCGCAGCGGTCTTCCAAGCGTGCTTTTTTTAAAATAAATTCAGTTTTTTTAGTTAAAAAATAAGAAAACAGTAAAGTTAGGCCATTTTTTTTCCATATTGTGAAAGATAATGTTACGCCAAGTAAAACGATACCCAACATGTCATGCTTCAAAATTGCGTCCGCTCGCGGAATGGTGACAAACTTTGCAACTTAAAAATCTCCATTGGTGACGTTTAAAAAATTCTACAGGTTAGCAGTTTTGCGTTACAGAGGAGGTCTAGTGCTAGAATTAATGGTCTCGCTCTAACGATCGCAGCGATACCTCACGTGTGGTTTGAACACCGTTTTCATGTGTGGGCGGGACTTACATATGCGTTCGCTTCTGCACGCATGCTCGCGGGGACGGGGCGCTTTACATTTTTTTTTTAATTATTTATTTTGCTTTTTATTTTTACACTGTTCTTTTTTTTAAAAAAAATTGATCACTTTTATTCCTATTACAAGGAATGTAAACATTCCTTGTAATAGAGAAAAGCATGACAGGTCCTCTTAAATATGAGATCTGGGGCCAAAAAGTCCTCAGATCTCATATTTACACTAAAATGCAAAAAAAAAAAAATTGAAAAAAATGGCAGAACAAAAAAAAAAAAAAAAAAAGTCCCTTTAAGACCGTTGGGCGGACGTCACTTCTGACGTCATTTCCGCCCTGCCGTACTACAGACACTGGGGGGGACAGATCAGATCATCTCCGCCGCTGCCGGCGGGTCCGGTAAGCGGCGGAGATGACCGGAAAACGGCGGGGGGCTAAGACCACTTTTATCCTCTTCAGAATCGCCGGCACTAAAAAACAATATCTGAATGGTGCCTGCAGGCACCATTCAGATATCACCACTGAAAGCCAAGGACGTATATACACTCCCTTGGTCGTTAAGTGGTTAAGGACAGGGCCTATTTTTCAAACTTGTTATTTACAAGTTAACATTTTTTTTTTTTTTTGCTACAAAATTACTTAGAACCCCCAAACATTATATTATTTTTTTCCCAAACATTCTAGAGAATAAAATGGCGGTCGTTGCAATAATTTTTGTCACACCGTATTTGTGCAGCGGGCTTGCAAACGCAATTTTTTTGGGAAAAAATACTTTTTTGAATTAAAAAATAAGAAAACAGTAAAGTTAGCCCAATTTTCTTTCTATATTATGAAGGATAATGTTATGCAGAGTAAATTGATATCCAACATGTCATGCTTCAAAATTGCGCCTGCTAGTGGAATGGCGAAAAAACTTTGGTACTTAAAAATCTCTATAGGCAACGTTTAAATATTTCTATAGGTTACCAGTTTTAAGTAAGGCCACTTTCACACGTTTTTCAGGCGCTTTAGCACTAAAAATAGCACCTGAAAAACGCCCCCCCATCCACCCACCCCAGTGTGAAAGCCCGAGTGCTTTCACACTGGGGCAGTGTGCTTGCGGGACGGGAAAAAAAGCCCTGCTAAGCAGCATCTTTGGGGCGGTGTATACACCACTTCTCCACCTCCCCTGACATTGAAATAAATAACCAGCGCTTCAGAAGCACAGCGTGCTGGCGCTTTAAACCCCTTAAAAGCGTCCTGCTACCGACCGAATAGCAGTGTCAAAATAACAGCGGTAAAGCGCCGCTTTACCGCTACCTCCCCAGTGTGAAAGTGGCCTTACAGAGGAGGTCTAATGCTAGAATCGCGGTTGTACCTCACATGTGGTCTGAACACCGTTTACATATGTGGGCCCGACTTTTGTATGCGTTCGATCTGCACGCGAGCTCGGAGGGACAGGACAGGGCCGCTTTAATGTGAGATTTGGGGTCAAAAAGACCTCAGATCTAACATTTAGTCTTAAAAGCAATAAAAGTAAATAAATAAAAAAATAAATAAATAATTCCCCTTTAAGACCATTGAGCGGAAGTGACGTTTGACGTTGCTTCCGTCATCCAATGGTATGTTGAGTGGGGGTATCACTCGACTTCCTGCCTCTCAGGGGAGAGGATCGGATTGTCTCCGCTGCTGACGGATTCGGTAAGTGGCGGAGACGACCGGAGTGCGGCAGGAGGGGGGCACCTCTCCTGTCCGTGATAAACGTGAACGCGCGGCGAATCCGCTGCAGAGATCACTTTTATCCCAAAAGTGGACCGCCCGCCGTTTTTAAAAATACCGGGGTTATGGCAGCTTTTTTGCTGCCATAACAACAGTATGTAGCGTCAAAGTGCCGACATATAACAATGGTGGGCGGTCCAGAAGTGGTTAAAATGCCACAAGGTTGTTTAAGATAAAAGCTCTGTTCCTGTGTGAAGGTGTGTGTGCCCCTTCCATCCAATTAGCTCTCAGAGCTCTCCCCACTGAGCTCTGCAGAGTGTAATTTCAGCTCTTTGCCCCATTTTCTGACAGTTCAGACAAGGTTTATAAATTCTTACCCAAGGCCAGTAACTTCACTGGATATATGTAAGGGTTTACAACCAATTAATGCATTCTATACATTAAGGTAAAAAACCTCCTGAGTACAGCTCCCCCAACCTCCCTGATACTTTCCTGAGTCCATTCTCAATCCAGCGCTGTGCTCGACAGCAGTGGCTTTCTCTGCTCTCCTGACAGGGCAGATTCATAGCAGCGAGAGCCATTGGTGGGCCAAGCCACGCTGTCAATAGAAGCAGGAAGCATGGTTTGGGATCGAACCAATGAGTGCATCACCATAGTAAGGCGAGAAAAGGAGGAGCCAGGAGCTGCAGCGGGGGACCCCAGAAGAGGAAGAAACCATTACACCGAGCACGTAAGTATGACATTTTTTTTTTTTAAATAACAAACATGCTTTACAGTCACTTTAATTCTATTGAGTCAGTCTTATGATACACTGCACAATTTCCTGCTTCCTAGCTCGCTGTTTATTACACACTGATTGTAAATTCATTGTCCAATAAGCCTCTCAAGTAAATAACCATCAACACCAACAATCTTTTCAACTATTTGGAAGGGGGCATTATTCACATTTATCACCAATACAAGCAGCATTCTTCCCACTAACCACCAGGGGTGCCCTTCTAACAATAAGCAACAGTGTAAATGGTCATTCTGCCAATGGCCAAAGAGGGCCATTCTCTTCTGCCAATCAAATAGAGCATTTCACTGAGCAGGGGACACAATTTTTACTCTCTGCATCATTAATTTTATTATTACTGAAACAATGTTGTCATATAGAACCGGATGACTGCGCTGTAGCTGTCTTGTTGGCTACAGGGCAGTTGGTAAGTGGGAGGGAGATGCAGGAAGCTGACAGAAAGGCCAGGTGCCAGGACACAATTTCTAGGTGCCATGGTGACCTGGGATTTGTCAAGCCTTGTTTTAAGCTATACTTTTGGCAAGTGAGGCTGCCCATTACAATAGCGAGGCTCAGAGGATATTGGACTAGGCTCTTCACCAATCAATCCAGAGGTATCTGCATATCACAGCCCTCAGCATTTTGGGCATGTGGAGCACTTATAATAAAAATAGACCTTTTGTGCAGGCTCCTGGAGGTGACTTATGTGTGGACAGCCCTGAACTAGAGTACGTATTTTACATTTAATGCCCGCTTTAAAAATGATGTTCTTTAGACCTTCCTGTATGCAGTGCAGTACTTCTCTCCTGAGCTTGCTGTAAGAGACATTTAACTTCTTAAACACAAAGAAATCCCAGGCATTATGTTTTTTCACTATTTATTTTCATAAACATGAGGTATTTCAAAGTGCTAGAAGAAAAAGCACTAAAAATGTA
>BLSH010420529.1:303052-317283 GCA_018402905.1 Glandirana rugosa
TAAACTTGAGTAAAACGTAAGGTTTTTTTCGGAGATTTGAGTTGACGGTCCTTTGCTGGAATTTGCTGGGACACATTTACATGACTATTCTATTGTATCTCCTTTCAAGTCCCCGTCGACTTTTTTACGGGTTTACGGAGATTTGCAGACAAATGGTCGTCGTCACATTTACTCCGGAATCAACCTTACCGCCGCAGACGTGGGCTCGGCCACCTCCTTTGCTGGAGCCCCCCGGTTGTAGCGTCCGAGGTACCTGTCCATTCACAGGAATGATTTTCAGTCGTTGAACATCGATGACTGAAAAATTTTTTTTGAAAAAATGCCGACCTACAACGCCGCACGACCGCGCAATTTTCAGTTAAAGCGACGCAGTGCCGAATCGCAAAAAGGGCTCTGGTCCTAAAGGGGGAAATCCTTCCGGGGCTGAAGTGGTTAAAGCGTAGTTCCAGCCGTAAAAAAGTTTTTTTTAAAAAGTCAGTAGCTACAAGTTGCTGACTTTTAGTAAGGACACTTACCTGTCCATGGAGCCTGCGATGTTGGCCCCCCGAGGTCGTTTCCTCCACCGGCTCGGGTGCAGACGCCGCCATTCCAACTAAGGCCTCATTTACACTGCTGCTGGTAAACAGACGTTTAGAGGCATTTGGGCATTTTTTCAGCTGCCCCTGAACTTTCCTCTATGTTATCTTATCAGTACATTTACACAGGGTCGTTTAAGGTCGTTTCCTGGCAGTTGAGTTTAGAGGCTTTTTTTGGAATGCAAAATGAGTTCAAATGCCAGTTCAGAGGCATCTGAAATGCCAAACAGCTGCTAAACGCACCTAAACGCAGTAACTCGCGTTTAGGAGCGTTTCGTTTACACCGGTTTCTGGCTGTCAAGAGATAACGTTCAGGGGAGGTTGAAACATCGTCCCGTGTAAATGGAGCCTAAGTGAAACCAGCAGTGGAGCCTTCAGGATTCACAGCCGGTTTCCTATTCTGCATGTACGCGGCACTTTGTGAATGACCAGTTCATCTTCTGGGACACACACAGGTCTCAGGAGGCAGCGGGGAGAAGGAGGAGGGCTCACCACAGAAGAGGACGTGTGTGATGATCTGGCCAGCTCTCCTCTTCCATTCTTCTCTCTGATTCCCCTGCACAAGTGAGGCTGCATAGATGGGCACTGATCACGCTGCATTGCTGGGCACAGGTGAGGCTGCATAGATGGACACTGATCACGCTGCTTTGCTGGGCACAAGTAAGGCTGCATAGATGGGCTTAGGCGAGGCTGCATAGATGGACACAGGTGAGGCTGCATAGATGGGCACTGGTGGGGCTGCATAGATGGACACTGATTACACTGCATTGCTGGGCACAGGTGAGGCTGCATAGGTGGGCACTGGGGAGGCTGCATAGGTGGGCACTGATCACGCTGCATTGCTGGGCACAGGTAAGGCTGCATAGACGGGCACATGCGAGGCTGCATAGATGGGCACTGGTGAGGCTGCATAGATGGGCACAGGCAAGGCTGCATAGATGGGCACAGGCGATGCTGCATAGATGGGCACTTATGGGGCTGCATTGATGGGCACTGGTCAGGCTGCATTGATTGCCACTGGTGAGGCTGCATAGATGGGCACTGGTGAGGCTACATTGCTGGGCACTGGTCAGGCTGCATTGATGGGCAATGGTGAGTCTGCATAGATGGGCACAGCTGAGCCCTGTATTCTTTATGCAACGCACTGCTGATCCCTGCATTCTTTATGTAGCGCACTGCTGAGCCTTGCATTCTTTATGTAGCGCACTCCTAAGCACTACATTCTTCATGTTGCATGCTCCTGAGCACTCCTGCATTTTTTATGTAGTGTGCTCCGTAGCCCTGCATTCTTTATGTAACGCACTCCCGAACTCTGCACTCTGTAAGTAGCGCACTCCTGAACTCTGCACTCTGCTTTTTCTTCTTATTTTATCTTCTTAATATTTGGTAGCCATAGCTCAAAAAATTCTAAGAAGTAGCTTTTTTTTATCTCATGGACGAAATGTGAGAAAAAACGTATATATCATACAATCATTCTATAAACACATTCCACATACACTGCATATATAATTTGAGGAAAATATGCTTATAAAATAGTTTGCCATTTGCCAATATAAAAATATATGTCCCCGGATTTCATTTTAAAAATCTGGTAACTTTAATGAATAGTGTCTTATCTTATTTCCTTGATTCTCTTGCCTTTCTCCCTCATGGCAGGCTGTGAACTTCAGCACCGCAAAACTGTCTACCTTCCTTTCTATCTAAGCCAAGACATACAATCAAGGCTGTAAATGTACATATTTAAATTATAGAAAGTGACATATAGTTTTACGACCTGGCGGGGGGTTTCTAATAAGGAAGTGACTGCCCTGGACTTCAACAAAATGGCTGCCCCCAGCAAGAAGAAACAGGAGCAATGTTGGAGGCATTTACAACACACATTCATTTTGTTACTATAATTACTAATGTGGAATGCATGTTCTTTTGCTAAAGAACAGGAATTGTTATCAAACTGTTATTTTTATTTTTTTTAAGATAAATGCAGCTGTGTGTGGAGTAGAAGCTGACCTTCATTTGGGCAGACTGTGTAGCTGCACAAGGGTAATCTTGGACTTTGAGGCTAATTTATTCTATCTATCTATCTTATTAAGGCCCTCTTCACATTATGGTGTGTTACTGCATACACGTTAATGTGTAGTATTTTGTAGAATAACATGTGTTACTTTAACCGATTACACACCGCGAACAGTATATTTACTGTGGCAGTGTGGACGGCTACCGCGAATCGCCGTAAAAAGGCGGTGATCTGTGGGTGGCCGCTAGGGGGCGCGCGCGCCCCCGCAGCACTCTGGAGGAGTGTGCCCGTGGCTCTGGTGGACCCGATGTCCGCCGGCGAGCCGCGATGAGCGGCCGCAGCCAAAGAGCGGGGAACCGCCGATGTAAACTCGGCGGTTCCCGCTCTGTCAGTGCGGGCTTAGGAGATCTACTGATCCCTGTCACTGGGATCAGTTAGATCTCCTATGTCCATGTTAGCCCAGCCCCCCCACAGTTAGAACACACCCAGGGAACACAGTTAACCCCTAGCTCTCCCCCCAGGTTACCCCTTTGCTGCCAATGACATTTACACAGTAATCAGTGGACATTTAAATTTCCGATCGCTGTATAAATGTCATTGGTCCCAAAAAAGTGTCAAAAATATCCAACATGTCCGCCCCAATATCGCAGTACCGCTAAAAATCTCAGAGCGCCGCCATTACTAGTAAAAAAAAAATAAAATAAAAACCCCAGAAATGAATTCTCACCATCTGTAAATGCGGCAATTTTTGCGCAAACCAATCAATAAACGCTGATTGCGATTTTTTTTATCACAAATATGAGGAAGAATATAAATCGGCCAAAACCGATGAAAAAAAATATTATATTTATATATTTTTTTTGGATTTGTATTTTACCAAAAAGTAAGAAAAACTGTTTTTTTTTTTTTTTGCAAAATTGCAACTCTTTTTTGTTTATAGTGGCGATCAGAAATGACACAGAGGTGATCAAATACCACCAAAAGAAAGCTCTATTTGTGGGAAAAAAAGGACGCAAAAACTGCTCTGGTCAGGAAGGGGGTAAAACTTTCCGGGGCTGAAGTGGTTAAGGTAGCCAGTTCACCAAGTATGGGTTGCCAATTAACGACAATGGAAGAAAACACACTGTTCCCCTGCTCTACCTGTTTTTCAACACGCATGTGTTATGTTGCAGTGCAGATGAAGTCTGTTGGTATCTATTCTACTCGTGCATTGGGCTATCATTGTGAATGAAAAAGGGGGCCTAAAAGCTAACTATACTTTCATTTTACCTACTTTTATTGATCCCTCTCCCCATGCTAGCTTAACCTTTTTGCAATTATACTTTAGATTAGCCAGTTCTCCTGGCACCCTCCACTCTGACATTGCAACTACCTGCCCCCCATTACCCCTTTTACTGCAGCTCCGTTTCTTAAAGTGAGTGTAAACGATCACCTTGTAAAACAACAAATTCAGTTTAAAATAGAAATGAAAGGCAAAACATTTTTGTAATAGATATATTTAAAAAAATGATAAATACCCCTTTTCCCTGTTTTATAAGTGTTCACATTCCCTTTGTTCTCAACTGCATAAGAGCTGGGGGAGGAGAAGGAGCAGTACACTGAGCTTCCCAGTGAATGGCTGTGCAGGAGGAGTGTGTCAGGACAAGTCTGATCATTGGAAGAGAGCAGGCTGAGTTCCTAGCATAGCTAGAGAACTGACCACTTTGTGCTCTCCTGCTTAGTGTGGTCAGTTTTTAATAAGAAAGCAGAGGGACTGGAAGGAACACCAGGGATTTCACATAAAGGAAGCAATACAAAGAGAACAGGATACTTTCACATACAAGTACAAGGTACAGTAGGCACATATCAGGAATATAAACCGTTGGGGTAACAAACACTTTAAAGTGGAAGTAATGGCTACATACAGTTTAAATATCCTTAAAACCACTGCTTCCCCTCTCTTCCTACCTATGCTATATAATGCTGGTAAACAAAAGATCTGTGTAAATACCTTATTTCATACCGCTCCTGTCCAGGAATGTGATGTAGAGGCTCATGTGTCATGGAGGGGCTGCTACAAGAGAGGAGGGAGCACTGCCAATGGATGGGTAATGGAGGCTGGTGAGTGACATCATGGCTCCCAGAATGCAGCCCTGTTGTCGAGCGCTCCTTGACACAGGGGAGCTGGAGCTTCTGCATCACATGACCAGATCTGAGTGGATTGAAATAAAGTATTTACGCAGATCTTTTTTAACGGCATTATTTAGTGTACAGTAAATATTTTAACTACCTACCTTAAAGTGGTTGTTAAACTACTATGTTATGTTTATACCATCCCAGTTGTTAGATAACAACATGTGTCTTAGTGTCCGTTCTTTATAAAAAAAAAAGCTGATTTCTACCTGATTTCACAGTGCCACCCAGCGCTCACGTGACTCCTCAGCTCTCTCCTCTCCCCCTCTGACAGCTCCAGCTGGCGGGGCCGACAACTGACACTGACATCAGCCGGAGAGGAGGAGAGAGCCAAAGAGTCACGTGAGCACCGGGAGGCCCTGTGAAATCAGGTAGAAATCTGATTGTTTTTAATAAAGCACAGACACTAGGACACAGGTTGTCATCTTACAATAAGGATGGTATAAAGATCAGATAGTTTTGTAGCAGCGGGGAGAGGAGCAGAGCGGCACTAGTGAGAGCTGACAGGCAGGGAGGGGAGGGGGTAGGAGGACAGAAGGAGACGCAGGAGAGCTGCAGATAGCAGCGGATGATGGAGGCATGTAAACTGACCACAGTGTCAGGGCTCAGAAGCCATGATAAACCGTGATCAGTTTACAGGGGGGAGGGCGGAACCAGGCAGGATCAGCCAGGTATTTCAGGTGATAGAGAGGGCCAAATTACACAGCACAAGCACTGTGCTGCATAACATGCTTTAAGGCAGTGGTTCTCAACTCCGGTCCTCGGGACCCACCAACAGGCAAGATTTTAAGTATTACCTTGGGGAGATGCAGACTAGAATACTGCGATCACTGAGCAGCAAATGATATCACCTGTTATGTATTTCAGTTATCCTGCAAACCTGGCCTGTTAGTGGGTTCCGAGGACAGGAGTTGAGAACCACTGCTTTAAGGGAACAGGATCCATTTTTTTATGGTAACAAACACTTTAATAAAATAGTGAGATTTTATTTTCTGTCTGGAGTTTTTTTTTTTTTTGTATTGTATTAATATGTATAATTGTGATCAACACTATCAAATCCATTTCTTTATTTTAAAAAAGTAACGATTTTACATATGACCCAGAGCATATTCTGCACATTATGCAGACTTTTGCAAAATTTCAGCTCTGAAGATTTCCCTGAATCGTTGTTGCATTGTTTTGCAATACAATGAATAGCTTGAAGATACTGCTCACATTAAAGAACTTTATGATAGTACACAATTTGTGTGTGTGTGCAGCTGATATGCTTGAGCGATTAACTTATAGGAATATAAAGAAAAAGCTTTCAAAGTAGCCATAGTGCATTTCTACACTTTGTTTTTTTCTTTTTTACTCCTGAACAAAAACTTTGCTGAATTTGTAAAATCTTATCTCAAATTCAGTATCTTGTTCCTTTGCTTGTCCTTGAAATTAGAGGTGGCCAGCTGCTTAGGACAATGTTTGTACTGCGATTATCTAATGGGTAAAGAGGACTAAACTGACAGATTTATTTTGGAGTTTTTAGGGAGATTTCCTTTAATTTTTAACCATACAGAATAAAGGAAATAGTAGCTTCAGAGAAGTAAATACCTTTCATAATGGTAAAACAGAAACCTTTCAGACTTTACTGTGTATAAAGTAAGCCATTAGTGATAAGCTAAGGTTCAGGTCAAAACCACAGGAAACTGTCATATGATAGCAGGCAAATCAGCTACGTCCCAGGAATTCCCCTGCTCCGTAAATAACGCAGGGCCGGAGATGCTGGTGACATCATTGACCTAATATGACCTAATATGTCTACATGGCCATATTTGGACAATGTCATTGACCAAATATGGCAATGTGGTCATTATTAATATTATTATTATTAAAATACAAGATTTATATAGCACCAACAGCTTGTGCAGCACTTTACAACATGAGGGCAGACAATACAGTTACAATATAATTCAATTCAGGAGAAATCATAGGGTCATGCTCTATAGAGCTTACAATCTAAAAGGGATGGTCAAATTATAAAAAAGGTAATAACTGTGGGGGATGATCTGATGGAGATAGTTGAGAGTAAAAAAGAGGCTGGATGCCCGCACTCCAATATTCACCTTTATTCAGTAAAAATCCATGTATTACAGAGAAAACATCAGAAGACCCTGAGGGGTGTAGCGTGGGCTGACATGTTTCACACTGTGTTGGGGTGCTTACTCATAGCCTGGATGTTACCAACTGGTCATCTTATCTATATACAGGTAAGGGAAAGATTGAAAGCAACACTAGTAGTGATTTGTGAGAGGAAACCCCCCTCAGCACTCAGTTTCAATCAACAGGTAAATCACCTCCAGCTGCCCAATCACCCTACAGAGAAAGGAAAGAGATGCGATTGTAAAGCGTGGCCATACACATAGCAATAGAGAATGATAAACGATCTGTTCAAAACATGATCGGTATGGAATGCACACCAATGTGTCCTCTCATCTATTGATGCAGCACTGTACCTGAACTTGATAGAGCCTGTACGGAATGTGAGTAGACCTTTAGCTAGCCTGGAGCGGTGTTTGTTCGTTTCAGTGTAAATAAAGTTGTTTGGTGGAGGTGGGATAGGCTTCTCTAGGAGTAGGAGAGAGCCGGACAGATTGGAGTAGGGAGTTTCATAGGATGGGAGAGCTTGAGAGAACTCCTGGAGGCAAGCATGGGAGGAGGTGACAAGGGAGCTAGAGAGCAGGAGGTCTTGGGAGGAACGAAAAGAATGATCTGGTTGGTATTTTGAGACAAGGTTAGTGTTGTAACTGGGAGCAAAGTTGTGGATGGCTTTGTAAGTTATTCAATTCTAAGTATTTTTAATTTAGTTCATTGGGAGAGTGGCAGCCAATGGAAGGATTGGCAGAGAGGGGTAGCAGACGCTGAACGGTTGGTAAGGTGGAGCAGCAGCCAGTAGCATTTATCATGGACTGAAGGGGATACAGCTTACAGTAAGTAAAGGTTATCCAATGAGGAGGGAGAGGCAAGGTGAGAGATGTCCAAAAAGTGAATTAGAACATTATGTTGTCATTGGTTAGGAAGGGACATATTTTGGAGATGTTGCAGAGGTTGAAGTTAGAAGCTTTGGACAGTGATTGGATGTGTGGCTGAAAGGAGGGTTCAGAGCCCAGGAGTACACCTAGCACCCTGGCATGGGGGGACAGGTTGATGGTTGCACCATTGATCTTGATGAGAAGTCAGGGGAAGGGACACGTGAGGGAGAAAATACTATGAGCTCAGTTTTGGATAGATTGAGTTTGAGGAAGTGGGGTGACATCCAGACTGATATATCTGTTAGGAGATTAGTGATGTGTGAGGAGACTGATGGAGTGAGCTGGCCATATTAGGTCGGTGATGTTCCTATCATCCCCACCACTTTGTTTTGTTTGGCTGCAGGGCGGGGAATTTCCTGGTGGCAGCTGATTGGGCCAGTGGCCTGCTATCATGTGACAGGTTCCCACAGGTTTGGGCTCAGCTGGGTTCAGACTGGACCTTAGCTCTTCACTGCTAGTCATAGACAGCTCAAATTTTGGCTGATTCTTGCAGAAATTCAAGCCTTGGGTGGCCCAGTCAGAATCACTTGGCTTAACAAAAATTTGATAGAAAAATTGTCAAGTTGGATGGAAAATTATTGGTCTAACAGTGACTGCTTCCTCTCTGATTCAGTCACTGTTCTGCTAATTAGGTGGAGTGTCACGGTTGCCTGAATACAATATCAGGCAGAGGAGATTCTTACATCCATGTTGGTTAGCATGAATGGAGGAACTGATGGGTACAGGTAGCCTAATCATGTTTGTTGTAGACTGGATTGTCTGCAGATGGTAGGTAGGAGTGTTGGGCAGCCCGATCTGTCTGTGTCTGGCCAGCTTAAAGCACAACTAAATTCTCCAACATAAAACTTTACACGAGTAACTAATTACTAGTTATGAACAAATGTCAAATAACATTTGCCAGATAAATAGTTAGCTGACTACATTTTTCATTTTTCTTTGCCATGCAATGTGCTGTCACTCTAGTTTTCAGTTATTGGCGAGATCTCCCCTCACTTCCTGACAGAATAGGAAGTGATGAGACAGACTCTACAGTAGGGCACAGACAAATAAACACATTTTTAGATGTGTCATAAACAGTAAAGTGGTTCTAAAGCCTGTAATTTTTTTACCTTCATGCATTTCCTGTAAAATCACTTGAGTCGTATCTCGATCCAGCGCTGTGCCCGTCTGCAGCGGCTTTCTCTTCTCTCTCTGGTCACAGAGGCAACAGTGGGTGCCATTGGCCCTTGCTGCTTTCAATCAAATTCGGAGAGCAATGTTGGGAGCGGGGTTGAGCCACGCTGTATGTGTGTGTCAATAGATGCACACAGCCCTGCTCAGGATTGAGCCTGCAGGTGTGCTCCCATAGAAAACGGCTTGCTATGGAGGCAAACAAAGAAGAGGAGGAGCCAATAACACCAGCAGGGGACCCCAGAAGAGGAGGTTTAGGGCCCCTCTGTGCAAAATCATTGCACAGAGCAGGTTAAAGCGGAGGTCTGCCGCCGCATTGATAATTAAAAGTCGGCAGCTACACATACATTAGCTGCTGACTTTTAACTTTAGGACACTTACCTGTCCTGGAGTCCAGCGATGTCAGTGCTGCTGCTGATCTTTGGATAGGGAGCTTGGCAGTGGAGCCTTATGACACCTACTGCACATGTGCGAAGCGTGCTGTGCCCTGTCAGTGGCCCGACGGTGGAGGAGGGAGGATGGTGGAAGAGGGAGCCGGGCTGCTGACGTAATTCGCTGCGGCCTGGGCTCCCAGAGGTGGGAACAGGATAACTATCAAAGACAGGTATCCTCTTCCCCCTCTCCCCCGAAAGGTGCCAAATGTGACACCTGAGGGGTGGAGGAATCAGCGGAAGTTCCAAATGTGGGCAAAACTCCGCTTTAATATAACATGTTTGCTATTTTAATAAAAAAAAAACTTACAAACACTGACATTTCTGAAAATGTTTTTTATTGCTGTCTGTTCCTTCTTGCCCTGGTGATGCTCACGCCCCCTACTTCTTGTATGAGTGACACAGGGAGAGGAAGTGAGGGAAAATCTAACCAATGGGGTCACAAACTGAAAAAAAAACCCTGAGGCTGGGTTTACACTTATGCAAATTTCTCCGCATCCAATTCGCATGACATGAGATTGTGACCGGCTCGCTGTGGAGCCAGTTCAAACATCTCCGTAGCGGCTTGCACAGGCGTCTTTGTCTCCGTTTCAGGGCCGAATTCAGGCAAAAATTCGGCCCTGATTCATCCACCGGACCCCTGCTGCATGCCACAACCGGCATCAGTGTGAACCAAGCCTAACTATTTTTTCCTTTTAATCTCTTTACCATTCTATCCAAAATGAAAAAAAAAAAGTGTTGGTATTAAACATTAGACTTAAAGAATTCACTAGCAAGCGCCTAAGGGCAGTCAAATCCTGCCGACAGGTCTGTGGTATTCACTTTTGCACAAACTAAAAAATAGTTGGGAAAAGTCAGCCCCGGGGACACAAGACCTCCCAGCAAACTGACTAGCTCTGTAATGTAGATATCTGACCTATGGTGCAGCATGGTTTATGTTGGATTCTGTATAATCCCAGTCTTATCTCTGCTTCCCAATCTGCTCCTGCAGTGTCTAAATCTAAATAGTTACCATGATGACATGTATCATTTGTCACTGTCTTCATAGATAGCAGGGTGTTCTGTCCTTTTAACTCCTAGGGCAGGAAAAGGCACAAGGCTTGTCATGACCCTGGTCACCAGTACCATTCAACCAGGATTGAGGAAAGACAATTGTGAGTACGCTGCCAACGTCAAAGAGAATCTAACCCTATACCCATGCTTTAATTTTATCCTTGTATCTTCTGCAAATATGAGAAAATCTCATTCAAATTAGACCCCATGATATGGTTTCAATTGATGCTGAAACCAGTAAATGCACTTTGTCTCCTTTCCTGGCAAAGGGAGAAAATCATATTTGTAGTCCAGCACCCCAAATGCCTATTGACCAGGAATCAGGTAGCCAAAGTCCCTAAATATAATAGCCGGTGCCCAACGTTTTAGGTTTTCCCTGGTTCTTGTCAATGGAATTGGTTCATGAGATGGACATAGTGGCTCCTGAATTCTATATTAATTTGCACACCCTTGTTATATACTGGATATTTGCTCCTGTGCCCAGTCCTTCCACTGCATCAAGCTGACATACAGCACAGCCTAAACAGAGATAGGCAACAAACTTCATTACGCTGAGATGGTAAACCCAATCACTCAAATCTCATTTATTCATTTATGTCAAGTTAATAATATTTTACAAATTATTTTAAAATATTTTAAATTCTGCAGGTTTTGTTAAAATATCTGATTGTGCCATGAAGGCCTTGTTCAGACACTTCCTTATAGTGCAATAACACTATGTCCTTGTATGCCAATTGCCCTTTTGCAGTGTCACCCTGTTACATGTGCTTCCAGTGGAGACTATAAGTGGGCATTTGAATGGTCAATGAGCAGGCATGTTTCATCGATTTCGCTGTGATGAGCAATTGAGTGTAGCTGACAGAGAGCAAACAGGTAGACTGCGAAGATACTATGGGGTGGATTTACTGAAGGCAAATGGACTGTGCACTCTGCAAGTACAGTTGCACTCATTTTCCCCAGAGTTTAGTAAATGTGGCAAAGTTCTGCTGATTTCCATCATCCAATCATGTGCAAGCAAAAATGCTGTTTTTTAAAAAAATTTTCATTGCACCTGATTGGGTAATCTTTACAATGTATTCTTTATATTCTCCCCAGGGCTTAGTGAATCTGGCAAAGCTTCACTATGTAAAGAGCACCCAATCAGGTGCAAGGAAAATAAAAAACACATATTTTTGCTTACACATGATTGGATGATGGAAATCAGCAGTTTTACCACGTTTACTAAGCTCTGGGGAAAGAGTGCACAGTCCATTTGCCTTTAGTAAATTCACTCCTATGAAACTATGCCAGCTGAAGAAGAAATATAGATGAAATATAGGAACCTGCAACTTTCTGCTTTAACTTGGGACACTCATTTATGCAAATTCCGAATTGAAATTGGAAATTTGACTCAGGCTTCCCTCTATTGCAACTTCATATTGGTGTTTGAGGGCACCTAGTCCATAGATCGACCAATAGAGAGGTGAAGATAAATTGAGATAGGAAGGGGCAGGCCTAGGCTTAAAGCTGAAATCAGGGCAATTTTTTTTCCTATGCAGTGGGGCTGTGGCCGCACTGCATGGGTTGGTTGCTCGTTTTTGTCTAGGGAAGAGATATAGATATGCTCACCTAATCCTCCCAGTGCAAGACCGGCGCCCCGTGCCACCCAGGGATCTTGTGTGGTGGACTTTTCCTGACACCATCACACCCATGAACCGGCATCAGGAACAGTCCACCACTAGATTTTGGGAAGCGTTGTTTACCAGAGGATTGAAGGATCAGGTGAGTATAGGCTCTGTGTTCATCCCTAGGCAAAATGAGTAGTTAACTCATGCAGTGCAAGCACAGCCCCACTGTAGGGGGAAAAAATTGTCCGTAGTTGGGCTTTAGCTTTTTCAGCTGAATTTACATAAGTGTGCACTATGATTTTTTTCAGGGTGCCCAGGAAGAAAGTTGCAGGTTTACAGTGATACCTCAGGCTGCTCACATTTCATTTATACTCCTGGATTATGTTTTTTTCTAACCTTTTCCACTTTTGTTTCATTTTCTCATTTTTCAACTGAGGAAAAGTACATGGACATGAGAAAATAAACTATTTTCTAATTTGTACTGTGCTTCTTGGTTTGTTCATTCAAGTGGATTAAATGTGCTTTGTTAGATTTTCAAGCACAAATAGTGAGCATGAGCAGTATAGAATCAGGGCAGTTTTATTTTAAAGGATACATCTTAAGCTATTTTTTCCAAGACAACCCAGTTTTTAAAGTTAATGCATTGATCATTCTTTGTTAGGTTTTACAAAGCCCAGATAGCATTTGCACAGTGCACATTCCTGTATTTCCTTTTAAAGTGGTTGTAAACTTCAGATATGAAATATGAACAAAGCCTATCCCTCTATAGTGTGCGCTTGTCTCATTTAACCTGTTCCTGCCAGCCGTATGCCTATATGCGGCCTCTTTGCAGGTGGACTTTAACTTTGAGAGGCTGCATATATGCATCCCTATGCAAACACTTCTCTGTGCTGAGAGCGCACGTGCTCCCAACACAGTAGCCAGTGGGGACCAGAAAGCATGCTTGCGATCAGAAACTTTCTGATCATGTGACCACTGTGACAGCCAATCACATCAGTCACATGACCCAAATGCCCGCCTCCCGACATCTAGCAAATCTTAAAGGGGTGGGAAGTGGTGGCGGGAAAGGATTAAGAGCACTGTGTGTCACTTTTGTCTGCTGCTCCCTTCCTCTGCTAACAGTATGAGTCACTTCTGACAAGTTTTCCTGACACCAAGAGAAAAAGACAGGGTAGGGAGCTCCAGCTGATTGACAGCCGCAGCTCTGTTCCTGTGTGATGTGTGCAGGGGGTGTCTCTTCCCTCCAATCAGCTCTCTTAGCTCTCCTCACCGAGCTCTGCAGAGTGTAACTTCTGATCCCCACTTCCTTTTCTCTGAACTCTCTATGTACAAAATATGCACCTGATGCTCGTGTTAGTTCTCCAATTACTTTTATTTTGTATACCATTGGGACAGGGTCACCTTTCCATCGGATTCTTTGGCTGCAGAACTGAGATATTGTTTGTGTGCCTAAGGCCTGTTTTTTAATTAACCCCAATTGTAAAGTATTGTGGAATACAGGAGTGCTCTATAGTATCTGCTTTAAAGTATCAAATACTTTAAGGTAACAGCTGAACAACTGAATTGCTTCATTCCTGATGAAGGGTGGGTATTTAGAGATGATCCTTTTCTTTTCATGTCAGCTTTGAATAATAAATGGATGACAGTTTAAAACACATTGGTATGTCAGTTATTATTACTTTGGGTTTTTTTAATACCGTATCACTCAACAAACATTTGGAGCAGTTTGGTGTGAGCTTGCTTATTAGGTGAAATAAGCCATAGGCATAATGGTCATTGCCAAGTCTTGCTGAAACTGCTTAGATCTGATAGTAATCATCACGCAGAAACTTACTGCAAACGGTCCAACGGGGACACCTGTTCCTTGACGTATCCAAACCTAAAAACAAAAATGCAATATACTAAGATTACAGTCCTTATGTTTGACTTTTCTTTCTTTGCTTTCACCTGGTAATCCTGCCAGTAGCAAATTTATTGTTCTAGGGTGAGAATGCCTAGGTATTATACTCTACCTATGGAGGAGCAACATTGTTACCCTACGGCATGAAGTATTTTACGAATACAGAACACCTCCCCCTCTCCTTATCCATAGTTCACAAAGAGAACTGGGAACAATGCTAACCAAAACAATCACCAATGTC
>BLSH010420529.1:335833-345991 GCA_018402905.1 Glandirana rugosa
TTGCCCCCCCCCCCCCCCCCCCAGGTCACTAGAACTAGTGTGCCCAATGGAATATTTCATCTCTATTACTTTTCTGGGGACAACCCACAATTTGGGATTTTCTTTTACTTTGACTTTCAATAATAATGGTAAACCAGACAAATAGAGAGGGTGAATCTCTCTAATGGGGACACAGGCAGCAATAAAAACTGACAGCGGTTCTAATTCCTCTCCACTCTGTCCAAAACTAAAAAAAAATTGTTTTGTCTTGAGTTATACTTTAAGGCCTCATACACACACACACGGACGTTTTATAACCGCCGCGTTTTTGAGCATTTTATGCAGCTCTCCATGTTATTCAATAGTCCCATACAAACGTTGAAGTTTTTGAGCTGTAGATGGCGTCTGCATTTTTGAGCTGAAAGCAGAACCCACGGCCAGCGTGTTCTGAAGCTACAGCGTTAGAGTGTTTTTGCGGCTGAGCCTGCAAAATGCTCACTAACGGGCATTAACGCCATAGCGACATTAACCAGCATTTTTGGCGCCGGCGTTTTCAGGTTCAAAAATAGCAGAGGAATGTTTTTTTTTAAACAAAACACGACGTAGTGCTGACGCTCACTAACGCGCATTAACACCTATGCAAAACGTCAACAAAATGGCGTTTTTGACGCCGATTTTTTCCTGACGTCGGTCCAGACGTTTTGTTATTACGCCCGTGTGTATGAGGCTTTACTCACCAGCATGTGCAAGGGGATCCCATGCAAATATAAGCTGCAGGCACAGAGAAATGGTAGAAGCTATTGGCTTTCTATGGGTTGGTGATATGGTGCTCAAGCAGAATACACCAAAAATGTTGAATTTTCCCTGCAGAATAATTGATGATCTTATGAATGAAAAAAGTATGAGCACTCTCTACTTTGTTAAATTTTTTTTTAGAAAACCTATGATGTAACTTCAGATCTGACAGAATCAAGTCACAAAAGATATTTACAAAAAAGTAATTGTCCTTAAAATGCTTAGGTTTCCATTATAAAGATCATATGATCAAGCAAAAAGACAACGAAGTTATTCGTTCATATAGGATGTTGTTGGATGACTGAATCGTTTGAGTAATAAATGTAATGAAAACAGATGTTATGAGTACCCCGATGTCAGATAACGTTCCTCTCTGGAAGTGTCAAGTCCTGAATTGCCAATAAGCTGATCTGACAACCTGAGACCTCAATGCAGAGACAAGCACTTTGGTGGAGTACAAACATATCACCGCAGTGGAGCACACATAGCAAATAAAAATTCCCCCTTTAGACTGCATGCACACCTGAGCAGAGTAATTTTCAGACCGTTTTATGTAAGTAAGTTCTTTTGCATGATTTTTAGAAGTCTATTCAAGCTTCAGGTGTTTGTGTTGGCCAATAGAAAGCACTAGAGCAGTGGTTCTCAACTCCTGTCCTCGGGACCCACTAACAGGCCAGGTTTGCAGGATAACTGAAATACATAACAGGTGATATCATTTGCTGCTCAGTGATTGCAGTATTCTAGTCTGCATCTCCCCAAGGCAATACTTAAAATCTGGTCTGTTGGTGGGTCCCGAGGACCGCAGTTGAGAACCACTGCTGTAGAAGAAGGCATAGTTTCTCACCATCCAATGTCTCCCCACCTTGCTTGTGGCTGTTCTGTTGTTTTACCAAACAGCCATGATGTGATGTTCTAGAACAGGTTTTTGTTCAGGTTAAATGATTCTTAACAAAATGTGTCCCAATAAAGCAACAGATTGTGTCATCCCAACCGACAGGGAGGGCAACTGACAACTATGAGTAATGGCCATAGAAAGAATTCGGAAAGAGCAATGCTGGTAGGGGAAGCATCAAACTTTCTTCCTAAACCAACAACATAATCAAGGGGGCAGCATGACTGTGCTTTGATTAGGCTGCTTTCCGGGTCACAGGAGGATTATCCAAATTTGTTTACACTGTATTTATTAAAGATCATGAGTGACGAAAGGATGTTCATTTTCTAAATGGACATAAAAGGTTTTTTCTTTAGTTTGAGAAATGAGACAGCAACACCGGTTTCAGGCAGTTGATCAACTTAAAAGGATTGCAATTTATTGTTTAAAATGAATTTTATTTAAAAACAAATGTATCTGCTGAGATATTGTAATGCTCTGTAGTAATTTACAAGCATATTTGTGAATGTTGTCTTTTACACTTTCTATGTAAGTTAAAGCTGAACTTCAGGCAGATATAAAAGGCACAAATTAATGCAGCTCTGTCATTATTAATACATTGATTAAATGTCTTTTATTTTTCAGGATAAGTTTACCTTTAAAAAAATAAAAATAAATGCTAATTTTTTTGCAGGTAAAAAAATGTGCATTTAATATTTTTAAATTTTTTTTTAGGGGCTGAAAAGCATTGCACCGGCGATCAGCAGTTCGCGGGTGCCATGTAGGACTCTTGCAGACTTTCAGTGTAAGCGGCCTGCCCGTATATTGTTTGAGTGCTCAATAGCGCTATGGTAGTTCACTGAGAACTACAAGCCAACATCTGCAAAGGATGTTGGTACTTGTAGTTCATTCATTCACAGAACTCTGTGAATGAATGACCCGGTTGTGTGGGTGGAGCCCCTCAGGACCACACTCTTTTCAAAAAGTGACAGCTGGTATGGGGAAATTCTGCCCATACTGCTGCCACACACAAGACTCAGATCGCTGAGCCACTGCATATTACATGTTCCTGAAGCTCAACGTATCTTTTAAATGAAAGAGTAAGTACCTGACTTTGACATGATATGAGCATCTTATAGGCCGTGTTACAGCGCTTAAAGAGGGGAAGTCTAAAAAGACTGAAAGTGAGAGAAAATGAAAATATTTGAGTTGTCTACAGAACATGAATAGAGGAGACATCTTCCAATGAGAGAACCTGTGACAACTGTCTAAGTTAGTATTTCCCTTCCTTTATAGAGATGTCTTATATCTTGCTGTTATTTCTTTAGATGGAAAGTGAAGGGAATTCAACACAAAGGAACACATAAAAAAACCTGGCAGGGGATGCAACCATTCCTCATTCTACCCAAAGGGAAAAAAACTAACTTTGGGCCATAGATATACTTTTAGTGACTGCTATCTATATCCACTCATTCCAATTCCTTTGTAAAAGCATTAAGCAATACACTTACTTTGCATGTTCTTTACATTGTGATACACTAGCATTCTTTGAGTTACATCTGCACCGGATTCCACACTTGCACTTACCATAGAACCAGGATTCAAGTTGACTTTGTGTGGCCAGACACATCAGCATGCATGAAAGTGACTGTTCTACATCCCTCTGATACAGTATACAGGACATATGGTTGTAATACTTTTAAAACACGATTCGGAACATATTTAAAGTGTCACTTCCCATTAGTACTAAGTGATCTCTCCTGCTCCTTGCTAGATACAATCAAGTTTAGCTCATTACTGAATTACAATTGGAAAGGTAAACAACGTGGTTCAGACTCATCAGCTGTGAAGGTCTTTTGCACTCACAATTCATCAATCTTGTTTTTTATCTAAATGTACTTTCAACACTTTAAAATATCTGGAGTCAACAGCCCTGAAAGTTTTATCTCAAGGTGGAGAAACACAGAATGGGAGACATCCTGTACAGAATGCAGAGAAATCCAACAATAGCATATCCCTGGCCTATAAAATCATACATTAGCTCTGTTCAGAGAAGGGACAATGAGGGCTAGTTTACCCAGACTTCAGCTTGCAATTAGTAGTTTGAATAGTGAAATGTGTACAGCAAGAATTTACAAAGGTTTAAATTGCTTTGTTGAAACATAAGGCCATATTATTATTATTATTATACAGGATTTATATAGCGCCAACAGTTTGCGCAGCGCTTGACAATATTAGGGCAGACCGTACAATTACAATACAATTCAATACAGGAGGAATCAGAGGGCCCTACTCATTAGAGCTTACAATCTAGGAGGGAGGGTTAAATGACACGAAAGGGCAATAACTGTGGGGGATGAGCTGATTGAGAAAATAAGAAGTGTAGTTGTTAGGTGGTGGCAGGATAGGCTTCCTTGAAGAGAAAAGTTTTCAGGGATCGCTTAAAGGTGGATAGATTTGGGGATAGTCTGACAGATTAGGGTAGGGAGTTCCAGAGCATGGGAGAGGCTCGGGAGAAGTCTTGGAGGTGAGTATGAGAGGAGGTGATGAGGGAGCTGGAGAGCAGGAGGTCTTGGCAGGAGCGAAGAGGACGATTAGGTTGGTATTTTGAGACTAGGCTGGTGATGTAGCTGGGAGCAGAGTTGTGGATGGCTTTGTAGCTCATTGTTAGTATTTTGAACGTAATTCGTTGGGCGAGTGGCAACCAATGGAGGGATTGGTAGAGAGGGGTGGCAGACGCTGAACGGTTTGTAAGGTGGATAAGTCTGGCAGCGGCATTCATGATGGACTGGAGAGGGGCTAGTCTGTTTAAAGGTAGGCCAGTGAGGAGGGAGTTGCAGTAGTCGAGGCGAGAGATAGCAAGGGAGTGAATCAGGAGCTTAGTGGTTTCATTGGTTAGGAAAGGACGTATTTTAGAGATGTTGTGGAGGTTGAGGCGGCAAGCCTTAGAAAGTGATTGGATGTGGGGTAAAAAGGAAAGTTCAGAATCCAGGATAACACCAAGCACCCTGACATTTAGGGATGGGTGGATGGTTGTGCCATTGCTCTTGACAGAGAAGTTGGGGGAAACGGTACGTGGGGGAGGAAATATTATGAGTTCGGTTTTGGACAAGTTGAGTTTGAGGAAGTGGTGTGACATCCAGGCAGATATGTCTGTTAATAAGTTAGTGATGCGTTAGGAGACTGATGGATTGAGTTGGCGGGTGGAGAGGTAGATTTGGGTATCGTCAGGGTAGAAGTGATATTGAAAGTTGTGGGAGGCTATCAGCCGACCCAGGGAAGAGGTGTATATTGAAAATAAAAGAGGTCCAAGAACAGAACCTTGGGGGACCCCGACAGAGAAAGGAAGAGGAGAGGAGGAGGTAGAATTGTACGTTACACTGAAGTTGCAATGGGATAGGTAGGACGAGAGCCATATTCATATTTATGCATTATGGTAGCCCACGCTTAAACACACGTGTTTCCACAGAGCGTGGTAACATGCAAGCGTTGGTGCGGTGTGTTGAAGTGCCATTCATTTTGCAGTAACAATTTTAATGCAACCCCAATTCACTATTATAGTAGCTGGCAGGGCGCTCGTACTAGAGCGCATCGCAAATGCATTCAAAATTAATCAAAAGCGCGCCTTAACGCATAATAACTCTTCAGTAATCCTGTAACACAAGTGGTTTACAACATGTTACTATAATGCATTAAGTTAAACACTGTGGTGCCATTTATTTTGTATGGCACTTCAATGCACCTAGTCACAGCACATCCTAACACACAGATGTGGCCCATCTGTCCATTGCGGTATGCCATTGTGGAAGAAATGCTCTAAGTCCAATATGGTATTTTGGCAACCTATTTAAAATGAAAGGGTTTTCTTACTAGAACACCAATTATAATACTAAATAAAAAATAAATGTGTGCAGTAGCATAAAAGTCTGTATTAACCCTTAAACAGAAACTAACCCTTTTGGTAGGCTTCTCAACACATTTCCAAAATTGCTTCCCTTAGGAGATCTAGGGATGGTTTGTATTGTGACAACACTCCTTAACCAGGAGTGGCAGCGCCCCACGAATCTTTAAAAGGCAGCTCGCGCATGCACAGCTCGCGGGAGGGAGCACGCCAGCGGCGGTGCGCTCTCATGCCCGCTGTACTCTGCAGGAGTGTGCCCACAGCTCAGGCGGACCTGATGTCCGCCAGCGAACCGCGATTGCTTACAACAGAAGAAAAACGGGGAACCGTCGATGTAAACATGGCGGTTCCCCGCGCTGTCAGGCAGCATCTAAGAGATCTACTTATGCCCCTGACAGCCCAACCCCCTCACAGTTAGAACACGCCCAGGGAACACAGTTAACCCCTAGAACGCGCCACCAGATTAACCCCTTCACTACCAATGACATCTTTGCAGTAATCAGTGGATATTTACATGTCTGGTCTCTGTATAAATGTCATTGGTTCCAAAAAAGTGTCAAAAATGTCCAACATGTCCTCCCCAATATCAAAGTCCTGATAAGGGGGCGTGGCCTGGACGCAGAAGAGACTGGACGTGTTTTAGAGGAGCTCCCTGCACAGAATTACCATCTGGAGGCATCCGCCATCTGGGGACCCGGGTAAGAGGCACTTTCCACACCATCAGCCTCCTCGTCCCTGCAGCCACAATCAGAGATGTTTATTCCGCGGATCGGAAGCTCCGGTCCGCGGTGTCAATAAATTGAGGCCCCGGCTTTTGCGGCCTACCCGCGGAGGTGCAGGACGCTCCATCTGCAGCCTCTACAGGGCTCCATCTGCCCTCTTGGACCCTATTATTCACTGGGGCTGGGGTCAGTGCCCTCAGATGGCCTGTGAGGACCACTTAATGTGCAACAAGGACTTATAAAATCACTCAGGAGTGAGCTTAAAAAAGTCCGGCGGCCATCTTGGTACACCCAGACCTGATTCATTACTATCTGGTAGCATCAGGAATCCACAGCCATCCTTCTTCTAAACACAGAGAACAGAGCTAACAATTAATCAACTATCACCCCTGCACAACCTGCTGTGTCCTGAGGCCATCATCTGCCCCACCTAGAACGCAGATAGTAACTTTACTGACCGCCAGAAAACTGGGCCGGTCCCTGCCCATCCGTGGCACCCCTTACCTCCTGGTCTCCATCCATACACTGCCCAGGACCCCTCCCTCCCTCCTTGAGCCAACCGAGCCGCACAACGCCAAATACACGACCCGTGGATCGGACACTCGACCTCGGACCGGCACGCGAGCCCCAGGCTCCAGCACGGCCTACTAATTCACCCACAGCAGCCATCTTGCTACTCCAGGGTCCCGCTGTAACCCTCCAAATTCGGCTGCCACACTGACTTTGAAACCCTAATAAGCTATCCAACCACAACACCTAACGGCAGCATCATATTTGGATACCTTGAATAGCTCCAATCCACCCGATACTCACACGGCGGCCATATTGCAGCACCCAAGGCTCTCTACAACCCAGTAGGTCAGCACTGTTACCTCTGCGACAGAGCTCAGTACAGAGCGGATAAGCACAGAACAGCGGGGCATGTCCTGAAAATGGTGCTGAACAGCCACACATGTTGAGCGCCCCATTCACGCTGACCCGATCCTAATCCCAACGATGCCTTGCAAAAACGTGAACTCTCGCCCCAAACACAGCCAAAGATCCGGGAAGAGAACTGCAACCGGTCCCTCCACTTTGGGCTCCATTAAAAAGTTCCTGGCCGCAGAAATCGGTAGCCCACGGACACGCAACGCACAGACCAGACTCTCTAGATCAGTGGAGTCCCCAACCTCAATCACCTCTCTACGAGACAGCTCCCCCGCCTCTTCCTGCTTTTCCGAGGCCATGGAAGACCCGGGATCCCCGGCGGACTCAGAGACAACTTCCCTCTTAAGCGGTATTAAGAAGGAACTCGCAGGTATGTTTCACAGCCTAGAACGATCGATCAAAAAAGAGATCGCTGCTGTGCGCACAGACATGTCCCATATACTCGCCAGGGTGGAGGAAACAGAGCAGCGTCAAGAAACGAATGAACACGCGATCACTGAGCTACAGGACACAGTGAAACAGCTAGCCCTAGCACACCGCGCCAACCTTTATAAACTTGAAGACCTCGAGAACCGCAGTCGCAGGAACAACTTACGCATCAGAGGCTTACCAGAAGCCACCAGAGACAGCGACTTGGAGGCAACCATCCGTGGAGTTCTTAACATGATTTTGGGCAGAACTGCCACAGAATCCCTAAGGTTCGATCGAATACATCGAGCACTAAGGCCACGTAACCTAGCCAGCGAATTGCCCTGCGATGTCATTTGTCGTCTGCATTACTTCGAAGATAAGAATGCTGTGATGGCCAAACTACGCAATATGCAGGACATAGACTTTGATGGGGCAAAGCTCCATATATTCCCAGACCTCTCCAAAGCTACCCTAGACAGACGCAGAGTTCTTAAACCACTACTTCAGCGCCTGCAATCTGAAGGAATCACTTACCACTGGGGTTTCCCAGCATGCTTGATCGCCACCAAATCTGGGCGCTCCTCAACACTGCGGTTCCCTGAGGACCTACCAGCCTTCCTACAAGAACTGAACATACAACACTTTGAACTCACTGGATGGCAAGACCCCATTCCGACCTTCAAGTATGCCATGACAACGCAATGGAAAAAAACCCCATCAAAAAAGAAAGTTGCTACCACACCAAGGTCCTCAAAGAAAACAGAGTGAGAAATGTTAAGTATTCTTTTTCCTCAACCAAGCGGCCCTATGGCTCTGTCATTATATAGCCCAAGGCCCTCAGCCAGTTTGTTTAATTACTTTCCACTACCAGGCTCTCTGTTTTGGGCCCAATGGCAACATCACTTAACTCTGATCCATCCTTCCATGGTCAAATTCCTATAACTTAGGAGATGTTGATACACTTTTCTCTTTTCGAGTTCACCCCAGACACGTAAAGACACTGTTACCGGATCATTTAATGTTTACTATTATACTGAAATGTGCGGGTCGGTGAGGGGCGCCCGCTGTTGTTCTCAGTTTTGCACTTTTTGTATGAGGTCACAGCGACCCCCCCCCGTGGGGAGGGGTGGAGGAGGATTACCCGCAGCCGCGTCCGCCAGGGTACGAGATGCTGCGGGTGCCCTTCTTCCTCCCCTCCCACTGGGATCACCGCAAATTTTTTGCGCGAATTACAAAAAAATCCCACTTGTTGTGATTTATTGTTTTGTTACTTTTGTCCTTATGCTTTTCATATTGTTGATTTCCTCCTCTATCTTTCTTTTCTTCCCCTTTCCTTCTCTTCCCCTTTTCCCTTCCTTTTATGCTGGAGAGGTGAGGCTACAATGAGGGTACGCCCCCGACCGATCAGATGGCCACTATAAAAGTAATCTCGTACAACATCAGGGGCCTTAATCATGCTGCTAAGAGACACCAACTCTTAAGGGAACTACAACAGGCCTCGTGCTCGATTGCATACCTGCAAGAGACACACTTAACACATAACACCGCTGTAAAGATATTCTCCCCGCATTTCCCGCAGTGGTATTACAGCCTCTCTGACACTAACAAGAGCAAAGGTGTGGCCATCGGGTTTGGACGGGACGTGCCCTTCCAACTGGAAGAGATGCAAGCGGATAAGGGCCGTTTTCTTTTTCTGAGGGGCTCCATAGGCACCACACAATGTACACTGGCCAATGTATACGCCCCGAACCATAACCAACAAAAATTTCTTTCTCAGACTCTATCACAACTAGCCTCGTTTGCAAAGGGATTAATTATACTCGCTGGAGATCTGAACTTACCACTAGACCCCCTCATTGACACCTCTTCTGGACACTCACATATTTCTTTTCGGCAAATATCTAAGGTAAAGAAGAAACTCGCAGACCTCCAACTGATGGATGTTTGGCGCATTACCCATCCTAGAGACAGGGATTATTCCTACTATTCTAAGATACATGACTCCCATTCAAGAATCGATAATATCTTAATAGATCACTACCATCTCCCCTCACTGCTTTCCGCGTCTATCGGCACGTCGACAATCTCAGACCATGCACCCGTATCAGCCACTCTAAATCTCCCCACCCTTCCCCCTCGCACTTACAGCTGGAAGCTGAATGACGGTCTCATATCTAACCCAGTTGACGTCGCGCTCCTGTCTACCTCTATCTCACAGTTCTTTAAAGAGAATTCCGATGCAGAAATCTCTCCTTCTGTGTTGTGGGAATCCCACAAAGCAGCATTAAGGGGACAGCTGATTGAGTTGGGTGCGAGAAGGAAGAGGGAGCGCGATAAACAATTTAAAGACACTCTTGCACAGCTTACGGACCTGGACAAGCAATACAAACTTTCCCGGCACTCCGCACATTTGGAGGCCTTGACACTCAAGAGAGAGGAATTCAAAAATTTGTTAGACAGGGACACTGTACGCACATTCCGCAGAGTTGCCCAGAAACGCTATGAGTGGGGCAATAAACCAGGCAGACAGCTTGCCCGTTCCCTACAGGAAC
>BLSH010420529.1:348708-371314 GCA_018402905.1 Glandirana rugosa
GTTTTTTTTTTTGTGGTTATAAAGAATGAAAAACAATTTTATGTTTAGGTTTTTTTTATATTTTTTTGTTTACATAAGTAGCCAAAACCGACTAAATATAAAAAGGAGTATAAAAACCTCTTTTTTTAGCGTTTAGACCCAAATAACTAACCAAACGCGTTTTAAACGGCGCAAATGTTTGGTACTCTTAATTAAAGACCGTAAAAATGTTAAAAAAAAAAAATGACCATTACCGCCGCTAGACGCTAAAAATAGTCCTGAAACTAAAAAAAAAAAACAAATTAAACAAAAATAACTCATTTCTCCTAAGGTCTCTAGTTGTTACGTTAACTACTATACTCTAGATCGACATGAGTGTTATATATACCTTATGTATGCATTGTTGATCTCTGGAATCCTCTTTACTCAATAAAAACAAATTAAACAAAAAAAAAAAATCAAAGTCCTGATAAAAATCGCAGATCGCCGCCATTACCAGTAAAAAAAAAAAATTGTAAAAATGCCAGAAATTAATTCTCATGGTTTGTAAACGCGGCAAATTTTGCGCAAACCAATCAATAAACCCAGATTTGCGATTTTTTTCTCCAAAAATATGAGGAAAAATATAAATCAGCCAAAACCGATGAATACATTTGTTTTTTTATATTTTTTTTGGATTTGTATTTTAACAAAAAGTAAGAAATATTGGTGTTTTTTTTTTTGCAAAATTGTCACTTTTTTTGTTTATAGCGGTGATCAGAAATTACGCAGATGTGATCAAATACCACCAAAAGAAATCTCTATTTGTTGGAAAAAAAAGGACGCAAATTTTATTGTCAGTTAATACGACGCAGTCCCGAATCGCAAAAAGTGCTCTGGTCCTAACATGGGAAATCCTTTCGGGGCTGAAGTGGTTAAAATCAAAAAGCGAGGCCAAATCCAACCACAACACTCCACAACTAAAGCCCCGTACACACGGACGATGATCACACGTACGATCCTGTCAAATCGTATGTTGGCTGTTGTATCTAGCATACTGACTGCACTACACGATCGTACGTCCGCAGAAGAACGTTCAGGTGCATGTAATTAGCATCCAGCCATTCCTGACTTTGGAGCATGCGTGTTTTGCACAATACAACAAGTTTTCTAGTCTGCTCATACAACTCCCTTGTATGACCGTCGTATGTTCGACTGTTCAAATTGCGCATACGAAAGATCGAGTTCGCATACAACGGTCGTTAGTACGACCTGTTGTATGCGATCGTCGTCCCGTGTGTACGAGGCTTTAGAGAGGAGCCAACAAGGATGTCACAAAAGAGCATGAGAGCGCCTTCCATCCAGCTATGATCACCATATTGCCAAATTATGTTCATATGTAAATTTGAGTTTCTCATTTCCTCCCGGTACCACTCAGATGAGCTTCAAAAATAGGGGCTCATTTAGAAGCAATAAATATTAGTGCAGTTCCCCTTCAAAAAGGGGATTTATTCTAGATGAATATCAGATGTTGAAAATGTTTATAAGGGGTAGAATCATTCACGGATTCATAAGCTGAAATTCATAAATGATGCTTTGCAACTGATAGATTCTTCCTCCTCACTGCATCTAATGTGGACCATACTAATCCAAATACAATATATGGGCCTGATATTCAACCCTCAGCTGTTTTCACTGCAGTGCGCCATGTATCTCTATATCTTTGCTCCCCTTTCTAGGAGCCCTATAATCATACATAGTTACATCTTGGATCACTTTGTGTGGTGAGAGATACATGACTCATTGCAGTAACAAAATCTGAGCTTGCTATAAAATAAAAAGGCAAAAATCAGAAATAAACTTTACTGTTTGGGTGGTATAGTTTTATCCTGTTGGTAGGAGCTGCCTGGAAAATCCAGTAACTGCTGTGTTTTTGAACACGCTCCTGACAAATAACAATGTTCATTATCACTTAATATACTGTATAACAGAAAGTTGTGAGATGGACTCTTCCCTATGAAAGTGGTACCTCACCTCATGTAGGGAAGGTTCTTGCTTCTTGGAGATGGCTGTAGGTTATTTTAACCAGCTGATGGTTGGGTCAGAGTAAAGCTCTCTGACGCCAGCTTATCATGCTGATTGCAACAAGTCCAAATACCACATGGCTGCCACAAGCAAGGGTCCCTACATGGTTCTGTAAGGTCAGACTCAGAACACATAATTTTGCATTTGCATGCAGCTCACCATGCGAACCATCAGAGGCAATACAAATACTGGATGGACCCTCTGCACACTGCTACTCCCTTCCCAGTAAACTATGCAACAGGGATATTTAGTTCACATATATTGCAATACATGATTAACCACTTCAACCCCGGAAGGATTTCCCACTTTAGGACCAGAGCACTTTTTGCGATTCGGCACTGCGTCGATTTAACTGACAGTTGCGCGGTTGGTGGTATCTGATCACCTCTGCGTCATTTATGATTACCGCTATAAACAAAAGAAGAGCGACAATTTGCAAAAAAACCCAAATTTCTTACAAATCCAAAAAAAAAAATATATATATTCTTCCTCATATTTTTGGTAAAAAAAAATGGCAATCAGCGTTTATTGATTGGTTTGCGCAAAAGTTGCTGCGTTTACGGACGATGAGAATTCATTTCTGGGGTTTTTATTTTTTTTTTATTTTTTACTAGTAATGGCGGCGATCTGCGATTTTTAGCAGTACTGCAATATTGGGGCGGACATGTCGGACCATTTTGACACTTTTTTGGGACCATTGGCATTTATACAGCGATCAGTGCTAAAAAATGCACTGATTACTGTGTAAATGCCATTGGCAGTGAAGGGGTTAACCTGCAGGGGGCGCTCTAGGGGTTAACTGTGTTCCCTGGGCGTGTTCTAACTGTATGTGGGCTGCCCTGGCTGGGGGGAAAGGGGATAATCACGGCTTCCATATAGAGGAAGCCTGTGATCACCGCGCTCCCCCCTCTATGAGAATGGAGATCCGTGTTTACATACACGGACCTCCGTTCTCTCACTGCGGGGGGGGGGCCATCGCGGGTAGCCGGCGGCAATCGAGTCCGCCCTACCCGCTCCCTGCCCCCCCGAACACAGTGAGCGCGCGCTCACAATACTAGTTATCTTGGCCACCGTCAGGTGACGGCATTTCGCGATAAAGAGCCACCTTTCCGCCGTCACACTGCAGCGGGCGGTCGGCAAGTGGTTAAGCTGACCAACTCCGTCAAAGTAATCCTTCTTCTGGCCAGTCCTACACTGCCTTGCCACTGCAAATGCTACGGTGGACACCATGCCATCAGAGGCAATTAGGCTAGGTTCACACTAGTCCGAGAATCGGGCCAACATTTGGAGCACAAGTCGCATTACGTCACAAAATCAATGATTCCCTATGAGAGCAGTCTTAACTGGTCCGACACAAGTCGGACCGACTTTGAAAAAGGTTCCTGTACTACTTTTGTCTGCCTTTGACCTACTTCAGCCCATTGAAAAACATTGAAGTTGGATCAAAGTCGAATCATTGTCTTAACTTATTTATTTATTTATTTCAGGTACTTATATAGCGCTGTCAATTTACGCAGCGCTTTACATATATATATTGTACATTCACATCAGTCCCTACCCTCAAGGAGCTTACAATCTAAGGTTAACTGATCTGACTTTGGCATGCGACTTGTGCTCTGAGGATCTTGAAGGGGAGCTCCATGCCAAATTAAAAAAAAAACAAAAAAACGGCATGGGGTTCCCCTCCAAGAGCATACCAGGCCCTCCGGTCTGGTATGGATTTTAAGAGGAACCCCAACGCCGAAAAAATGGCGTCGGGTCCCCCCCAAAATCCTTACCAGACCCTTCCGTCTGGTATGGATTTTAAGGGGAACCCCCACGCCAAAAAAACTGTGTAGGGTCCCCACCAAAATCCATACCAGACCCTTATCCTAACATGCAGCCTGGCAGGCCAGAAAAAGGGGTGGGGACGCGCGAGTGCCCCCCCCCCCCAGACCATACCAGGCCACATGCCCTCAACATGGGGAGTATCAGTGCTTTTGGGCGGGGGGGAGGCTCTATGCCTACAGTGTAATCAATTGTTATTTATCTGCTAATAAAATACTTTAGCCCTTGTTGCATTTCAGTGTTACTAACCTCATCCGGCCTCTTTGCAGCTACTTTCTGTGTACATGTAGTTCAATGATGGCTGCATGACGTTCCTCTGGGTGTGTTTTCTGATAATGAGAACAGTGCACCATGTCTGTGTGATAATTTTTGAAATGGCCACTTGCAGTCTCCATTAGAATTCTGTTTTACCAAATGGCAAAAGTAGGAGTTCCATATGGAGGAAAGGACAGAATATTGCAGATTTAAAACAGGAAGTGACTTTACAAGTACTTGGCAGGATCCCCAGGTATTATTTTAATGAAAGATTCTAAATGACTTTAGAAAGTACATGTACATGCGACTTTCAAAAATGTATCGGGGCTCCTCATCCTATTGCTTCCGGGGATGTGGACAGGCGGGAACAGTTTTACATATATGGTGGACCTGTCCTAAGGTTAAACAATTTTGAATACATGTCCACTCTTTAATTCACTCTGCGACCATGGTTAACATTACCAAAGATGCTCAGATTGCATTATTGAATGAGCCAGTGGAGAATATCCCACGACATACACAAACTTTGATTTACGTTTATGCTCTTGGTGGCTAATGCCCCGTACACACGGGACGACGATCGCATTCAACAGGTCGTACTCACGACCGTTGTATGCGATATCGATCGTTCGAATGCGCGATTTGAACAGTCGAACATACGACGGTTGTTCAAGGGAGTTGTATGAGCAGACTAGAAAACTTGGTCGTACCAACAAGCTCTCATACGACCGTTGTACCGTGTGTACAGAGCAATTGGTACAACAAGTTGTATTGTGCAAAACACGCATGCTCAGAAGTCAGAAATGGCTGGATGCTAATTACATGCACCTGAACGTTCTTTCCCTGGACGTACGATCGTGTAGTGCAGTCAGTATGCTGCATACAACATCCAACATACGATTCAACACGGTCGTACGTGCGATCGTCGTCCCGTGTGTACGAGGCTTAAGATCGCCTTCACCACCTCCTGGAAAAGTCCTGCGGTTGATTTGGCTTTAATAAAGCGTAACTTAACCTGGATAGTGCTCAGTGAAAAAATTGTGAGTGCTTTACGGTATAAACAGAGATTACTTGATAGAGTTTGGAACCCCTGCTCACTTATTTGCAGGAGCCAGACAACTAGAGGTGGACTGGCAGCATTGGATTTGTGGATGGCATATCTTCTTCTTCGTTTACCTCTTCTCTACTTTTTTGTACAATTTCCCATATTGGTATTTCCGTTTTGTTTTTGTTTTTTTTCTACCAGTTTGACATTTTGCACTATATTAAGCCTTTGTGTTTGTAGTATTATCTCCCCTGATATGCTGTATACAGCTCATTGGCGGAGTATAGTCAGGGGGTCTGTACCCTCCCCTTCTGTTTTGTTATTACTACCTTTTTTCTTAATATGATTGTCAATTGATATACCAACAGGTTGCCTTTTGTATTCCCCTGGTCTTTGAAAACGTATTAAAAACGATTGAAAGAGAAATTGCATTTACATGTTAAAGCTTATATGATATTTTAATGATTGGGTTTCCATATACTCTAATCATCCTGTTAGAATAACTCAGTATGTACAGCACTTTTAATTTGCAGATTATACTTAGAGGAAGAACATACAAACAAGCAGAGCAATGTCAGTTTTTTTCCTTATTCTCTCCTTTTATCCAGATCAGAGCTTTATGGTTTTCCCTGCCACTTGTGTTTAATGTCCTTCCATGCCTGTAGGGGTTTATAAAATCTGTTGACTGCATTATATGTGTTTACTTGTTCCAATAGCAGCTCAAGAGGTTTCCACTATATGTTTGCGTCTGACACATACACCACCGCAAGTGTTTAAATCTGCTTCAACTTTCAAAGTGAAAAAGACTAAATATTATGAACTAGCCTATGACGGAAACACAATTATTATCTTTAACTTCTTTCAGCACTTGATAAAAGTTTGTCATGTTTTATATTCATTTCATTTTCAGAATGATTATGACCTCTGTCGTTGGAGACGTTCATGGGAACACGGTATCCAGCAGCTGGCTGCCAGAATGGTCTTGCATGAATTTGCTGCGGTGAAAGACTAAAGAAAACAAAAATAGAACAATTTTGCAAACAGGACCTCTGTTCCTATGATTTCATTATTACTCTTAGCCAAAGGGAACATTTGACTAAACATATGTTTGCCTAGAGCATGCTGCCTATATTCGCACATTTTTTCTGAGGCTGCTCCACCAGTTGGTCTGCAGTGCTTATATAAATATCGGGCTGGCTGTCAAAGACTCTGCTTGCCGTTCCTACTTTATTAAACGGTTGAAATGCATATCTGTTTAAGTAGATAGCCAACCATATGACAGTCCTTAGTTCCACTACCAAAAGCATTATTGTTACCACATCCAATCACTGCCCAAACTTGCCACCTCAACTTCCCCAACATGTCCAAAATACGTCCCTTCCTAACCAATGACACCACAAAACTGGTCATCTCTCGCATCAACTACCGCAACTCCCTCCTCATTAGAATACTTTTACATAGGTTATCTTCCCTTCAGTCCATCATGAATGCTGCTGCCAGTCTCATCCATCTTACCAACCTTTCAGTGTCTGCAACCCCTCTCTGCCAATCTCTCCATTGGCTTCCGCTCACCCAACAAATGAAATTCAAAATACTAACAATACATTACAAAGCCATCCACAACTCTGCCCCCAGCTACATCACTGAACTGGTCTCAAAATACCTCTCAAGACTTTCTGCTTTCTAGCTCCTTTGTCACCTCCTCCTATGCTCTTCCAGGACTTTCCTCGAGCCTCTTCTATATTACTCCCTTCCCCAGTCGGTCCAAGGATCTCCTACTCTAGTTTTAGGCAATCCCTGAAAACCCTTCTCTTCAAAAAGCCTATCCCACCTCCACCAAATTATTACCTCCACAGCCTACTGCTTCCACCCAATTATTACCTTTTGTATCACTTGTCCCTCCCTTTAGATTGTAAACTCTAAGCCCGGGTTCACACATATGTGATTTGGGAACCAGCACAATTCCAGTGTGGGTTCCTGAATCTCATCTCCCCAGCAGGCAGTTCACACTGCCCTCTGCGAACCCCTGGGAGTGTTAATACAAAGTTAATGACACCCCCAGATCGGTTCACAGATCTCAGTGCGAACTGTGAATTCACACAGGAATCAGATCGCATGGGTGTGAACACCCATGCGATCCGATTCCAGTGCAGAAAAAAAAAAGTCCCTGCACCTTTTTTATGCAAATGTTCAGCCATAAAAACTGTGTTGTGCAGAGGTCGCATGTGATCGGCACAGCAATGCGAGTGAGAATCGCATGCTATGTCTGTGTTTGCATAGTGTGAACCCAGGTTTATAAGCAGGGCCCTCTGATTCCTCCTGTATTAAATTGCATTGTAACTGTACTGTCTGCCCTCCTGTTGTCGCCTTAGGCTTCATGCACACTACAGCTCCTAAACTTGAGTTTAGGAGCTTTTGGCATTTTTTTTGCCAAAGCTCCTAAACGCAACTCTATAAAAGGCTATGTGTCCATGTACAGATAGGCCTTTAGGGTCCTTTAGGAGCTGCTGCAGTTAGAAGAGCGTCAACCTCTCTCTCCTGAGTGCGGATGAATCACATTCAGGATAGGAGCGTTTTCCCGCGGCCAGCGGTCATAGTAGGTTATGTGTACATTAAGCCTAACTGTAAAAAAATTTTTGGACTGTCTATCACACTTTGATTTTCTACACACCTTGAGACATTACTCCAAGGGATGTGACAGGGGCCATTGTGCACTCAAAAACAGGTAGCATTTTTGTCCTTAGAAATGTCACGAGGCCATTGTTAGAGTGCATACATATGGACAGGAAGTGACTGCAGGTAAACAGGAGTACCGAGGTGCATTAAAGAGTGCAAAGAAAGTTGAAAGCAATTATGTTATTGACAGTTGTTTATGATACACAGTACTTTACCAAAATGTAATGTTATTAAGCAAGGGTCCACATCTACCTTAATATGATTGAAATTTGCTTACCTTACAATAGTTTGCTGAAGCACGCCTTTGCCCAGACTATGCACATTCATTTTTTTTTTACATACTTCTAAGCAGCAAAAAGAAATAAACCATCAAACCTCTCTAGATGCTTGTAACGTGAAGTAATTCATTCCCAAAGATCACAGCAAAAACTCGCTTAGAAACACCCACTGAATGTTTACATGAGAAGACTGACAGCTTGCCAAGATTTGGTGCTAGATTTCCTAAACTATGCTTGCTAAGATTTCTGCTAAGATTTCTGAGCCTCATGTGTAAACTTTGAAGATGAATTTCTCCACAATACATATAGCTAGATAGGTTAATGAGGGCATTTTTTAAGTACCTTTACATTTTTTTTCAGAGTATGTGAATACTTTAGTGTGCATAGTTGGAGGAACAGGCTCACTTTAAGGTCTATCCTGAGCTAAAGAGAAGGGAACTGACACCTACTTATTCTACTCACAGCATCCAAGTGTTTGAGTACCCCGGAATGGCCATTAAAGCCACAAGCTCTATACTTTTCAAATCAACTGATAAAAATTCCTTGTGGGTGGCTCAGAAATCCTCTTACTAGATTTTCTTCATAGTTTTCAATGAATGTTTTACTCATAATTTTGTAAGTGCTTACAAGTATCTGACAAGTAGCAGCTCCTTTTCACTGCAAACCTCATATTCATTAGAAGGGAAAATCTGTTGATTCTGAGTCTCTTCAAAGTGTTCATATCACTAAATTATGGCTGATGCTTTGCAGCTACCAGATAATGTTTATCCTGTAGCATTTCTCAAAAGATTCCTCTAATTGTCTAATTAAATAGATTATGTTCTGATTCCACAGATGATACTACATAATTATGGACAAAGCAGAAGCGATTTTCTTATAGCACTCGGGGATATGTGAAAATCAATGCATTATTCAATGTCTGTCAAAACCAGTACAAAATCTAATGTCCAATTATTAATTATTATATAATGTACATAATGGATCTGAATAAGGGTCACGTTACAGCTTTATACAGTGTGGTAGTATAATGTATTGAGGGCAATTTGTACATTTTGTGTATTGAACTGATTTCCCAAAAGGGGAAGTTCCGCTCTTCTTCCTCCTCAACCCCCCCCCCCTCTGACAATTTGGAATACATTTACTTAGGGGGAGCGGGCCGGGTACCCAGTTTTGACAGATCGCTGCGGCAGATCCACCAGAAGTTCTACTCTCCCCTTCCCTGCCTGCAACCTTCAGGAACATGTCACAGATCCCAGAAGGATGTGGGACCATTCACTGTGGCTCGCACTTGTGCAGTGGGAAGCCGGCTGTGAAGCTGCAAGAAATCACAGCAAGCTGCCCACAGTTAATATGCTGGTGCCAGGGACCTGAAGACCAGTGAAGAACCGGCCCAGGTGAGGACAGCACTGGATCTTTGGACAGATGATTGCCTGTTTTTGTAGCTGCTAACTTTTAATGTTTGCAGAAGTGCCTGGAGGTCCCCTTTAACAAACTGAACATATTCCTATATTTCCCATACAACCAACAATGGCAATCCTGTATTTTCACCTGATGTAAAGTGGTTCCAAAGGCAAAATCTTTTTTACCCTAATGCATTCTCGGTAAAAAAACCTTCTGTGTGCATCTACCCCCCAGCCCCCCCCCCCCTTATACTTTCCTGATCCCCATCTTGATCCAGCGATGTGCACAAGATCAACAGTTCTCTCCACTCTCTCTCTCCTCACTGGATATTGAGGCAGCAGTGGGAACCAATGGGGGGTGTCAATCAAAGCCAGTGAGGAGACAGAGGGAGCGGGGCTTAGCAATGCTGTCTGTGCCAGCAGACCGATAGAACACGGCTTGGGAGTGCGTACTCATGAGTGGTTTGCTATGGTGGCACTCAGAGGGGGAAGAGCCAGTAGCACAAGTAGAGAAACCCAGAAGAGGAGGATCAGGGGTGCTCTGTACAAAGCCATTGCACAGAGCAGGTAAGTATGACGTGTTTTATTTAAAAAAAAGAAATTAGAATCACTTTAATATCACTTTAACAACTGATAATGTGATCTGCCAGCCCAGTACAGACAGGGTTACTTATGGCAAACACAGCTCCCCAGCCCCCTAATAAACAAAGAGTATTAGTAGGATTTTACAGTGATGGAGTTTGCAATTTTTAAATATACTTTTTTTTTTTTATAAAGTTATGCTATGTGAGTAGGAACATGTAACAAATCCAAGGTAGGTGTTTTCCTGAATTTGGCTGCAAAAGTGCAAATACACTTTAAGCACAGCAAATACAATTCCTGACAAGTTTGCAGAATTAATGTGTGGGCCAGGGCACTGACATCCTGCATTCCGTTTCTCTGTGTCCATTTCTGTGGTCCATGTGACACAGCAATAGACTTGCCAGGACCTTGACAAGTAAACATGAAATAACTTGACAAATCTTGTATTGGACTGAGAAGGAAATTGCAAAATATATTACTTGGAGATAATCAGTTTTATAAAAAGATGATGAATATAGTAACACTTTTTGGTATTTCATGCAAGGCATTCTCTGATTGGCCAAATTGGAGATCTGCTCCTTCTTTCCACCTTATCCAATCAGACAACACCTTGTATTCACTTAAAAAAAAAAAAGGCATTCTCTAAATGAGGGGTGGGGGGTGGTGCTGAGTGTGCGACTTTCTGTGTTCAGTGTGCAGTGCGAAAGCAACGACCGGAAGGTCACGGCTTCCACTGTATTTAGGGCTGGTTCACACCAGATGCAGTCCAGGGCTTTTTAATCTGCATCAAAACCCCATGGACAGTGTTTTCCATGTATTCCAATGACCCTAAGTCACACCAGTCCAGTCAACAAAAGCAGAACATGCTGCATTTTTTCTGTATGGAATGCATCTGGAACACAGCAAAATGCATGTAAACGCACCGAAATGCATGTAAACACCTCAAAAATGCATCAGAATGCACATTGTCATGAGATTTTTCAAGTGTCAATATAAAGAAACAGTAGAAAAATGCACTGCAAGACATTGAAAATGCATTAAAAACGTGTGTAAATGCATATTTAAACATGTATCTGTAATGCAGAAGATGTGGTGTGAACCAGCCACCCAAAGTGCAGACTACTAAAGTAATTTTCAGCATCCACAAAGGCCCTCTAGATATCAGTTACTGATACCTACATCGAGCCAAGCTGGACCAATGTAAGTTCAGGCTTTAGGCTTAACCAGTTGCGGATCACTCCAAGCAGATATACTGCTGCAGGATGGCCGCCCTGCGTCGTATCACATATCTGATACATGATCTGGCTCCTTCAGGTAGGGGGTGCATGCGTACTCCGGCTCGGCTGTGCTGTGATTTGTTATAGTACAAGCTGATCAGTGGGTCCCAGCCAATGATTTATGACTGGGACCCACTGATTGGCTGAACGAGTGACAGGAGAGAGCTCTGTGTAGGTAATCAACCCAGAGATCTGCCCTGACGGCGGTGATGTGCCGTTTGTTGTTTCCCTGCAAAGTAGACAATAAAAATCGGCACATCCCTTAGTAAAAGCAGCACACAGTAAACACTTTACACAGGCTAAGCAGACAGTTAATCCTTTGATTGCTCCTAGGTGTTAACCCCTTCCCAGCCAGTGTCATTAGTACATTTTCAGAATGTATTGTTAGCACTGTCGTATTAGTGTACTGCACTGTTGTACTATTGTATTAGTGTCACTGGAAATGTCAGTGGCAGTTAGTTAGTTCCCCTCAGTGTCAGTTAGTGTCAGATTGCCTGCCGCACTATTGCAGTCCCACTATAAGCCACTGATCACCGCCATCATCCAGTATATATACCATAGTTTGTAGATGCTATAACTTTCACACAAACCAATTAATATAAACTTATTGGTATTTTTTTTTTTTACCAAAGACAGGTAGCAGAATACATTTTGGGGAAAATTTAGAAAAAAATTAGATTTTTTACATTTTTTTATTGGATATGTTTTATAGCAGAAAGTAGAAAATCTTATTTGTTTTTTTTTTTTCAAACTTTTGGGTATGATATACATTTTGCTTTCATACAGCGTTGCATGACCATGCAAATGCCAGTTAAAGTAGCACAGTGACAAACTGCAAATAATGGCCTGGTCATGAAGGGGGTAAAATTTTCCAGAGATCAAGTGGTTAATTCACATAGAGTATTCAATTACTCCAATCTATGCTGGATCATTCTATCAAGGGCACATAATTACATGCATTTATAAGCTTTACCAAGTGTATGTGGGTAAACGCATTCTATTAGTTAGAATATTAATTTGTCCTAGCCACTGGAACACAATTATACATGTATGTGCGTACATTATGCCAATAAACTCCTCTCCGAGAGTAGAATTTTCCCCCACATATAGAGCTTTCTTTTGGTGGTATTTGATCACCACTGTTTTTTTTTATTTTTTAAAAGACCAAATATTTTGAAAAAAAAAATTTTTTTACTTTCTGATCAGTTTGCATATCGCAGTGCGAACTGTCAACTCGGACAGTAATCTGATCGCATGTGTGTGAACACGGATGCAGTCTGATTCTGGTGCGGACCAAAAAAAGGATCCTGCACGATTTTGGTCTGAATGTGATGCAAATTCAGCCATACAATCTGTAAGGCTGAGTTTGCATTGCACAGACAGACATGTGAATTGCACAGCAGTGCGGTCTGACATCTCAGTGTGAACCAGCCCTTAATCTACAGGAGGCGGTTGCTAAGTGGTTAAAATACAAACCTAAATGCCACAATGTACATGGACACACTGGCTGAAATACAGTTGCTTTAAAGAATAAAAAAATGTTGAAAGCCTCTAAAAGCAGTGTTTGTTCTGCCCCTGTGCATGTAGCTGCGGGGTGGGGAATGCCCCTACTGCAGATGATTAACCTATTACACAGGGGCGGCCCGTCCATTAGGGGTGCACAGGGCACCGCCCCCCCATCCATGCGCCCGGCCCCCATGCAGGACACCGGATGCATGGATTACAATGAAAGGGGCATTTTTTTGAAGCACGTGATTAGAGCCAGAGGTTCTAATAGGCTTCAAAATAGGGTGGGCTTGGGGTGCAGAGCACTGTGAACTGAGCCCACCCAGTTGTGTAATAATAGCGAATGCATTGTAGCGGTACCCCCGTAGGGGCTGCTGAAAGTGGTGGTTCACCTGTCACCCTGCCCAGCCCAGCATTCACCTCCCAATCACCTTTGAGACAATGAACAGTCCATGTGCTTGTTTTTTGTATTTTTATTGAGGGATTTGAACTTGGATGGGGATAGGAATAAATGGGATGCCCAGTAGAACAAGTAATTGGTTGATTGTATATCAACCAGTTGGGACAACTATATACACTTGGTTACTCCAGTCTCCTCCAGCACATCTCTTGCTTGCAGCCTATTACTCTCTCTCTCCTGCACAACAATTCACTCCAGGCACAGCTAGCACATGTTTAGGCCCAACACTGACTGCCCTCTTCAGGCCCTGCCAGCCCTCCTTACTGCTGGCTCTGCACCCATCCCAGACTGCACACTCCCAACCCTTTCTGGTGTGCCTCCCCAGTCCTCCCGACTGTGCTTGTCACTCACAAGCCCTCCTGGCTGTGACTGGTGGTTCCCTCCTGGAGACTTGCCCGGCAACACTAGCTCCTGTTGTCCTCTTTGGTTGCTCTCTGTGCCTCCTGACCGGATCCTCCTTGCTTTCCAGAAGGGCTCCATTTTGCACCCAAACCCCAGGCCCAAGGAGGTCACCCCCCCAGAATGGGAAGCTCCATCAATGGCCCCGGCAACCTAGTGCTCCATCTCCAGTTCTTCCACCAGAACTCTCCTCCCCAGCTGGACTGACCCTGGGTATTTCAAGGAGGCCTGCCCCCTGCCAATCCTAGTTGGAGATTGGTAAGGGCTCCCTGAGACACCCCAGACAGCCCCATCTCTCATCCCCTCCTCCTCTTCTAGAATCTTCTGGAAGCAAAAGGGGGTGACACTATCTGTGAGCCACCAGCTGCTACTCTGGGCCACTCCCAGCCCACACAGATTAAAACAAACAGGCCTAGCTTCCAGCTAGGCCTGCCTAAATTTACCTGCTTTCACAAAATATAGCACCTACCTACGTAGAGGGTGCTACAGAATATTCGCTATTTTCACACTAATTCTCCTCCCGGACAATCGGGAAGCGGGTCTGAGACCCGTTTCCCAATTGGCCAAAAGGAGAAGCGTTCTGATTGGCTGCAGAGGAGGAGAGAGGAAGCGGAAGCCGCAGAGGAGAGATGGGGAAGCCGGAAGCCGTCGCCCGAGTACTGCCCACCAGAAATGAGGTAAGTGCTCCGGATGGATGGACTGACCAGGGGGGGTGGGGGGATGGTGAAGGTTACTGGATCAGGGGGGTCACCGCCCCCCCAAAAAAATTACCACCATTACAGTGACAGTTTCCTGGCAGGATCGCTCTGGTGGGTTCCGACTAGGATCCAAACACCCCTGAGCTCATCCCTGGTCTCCATGGCAGGAATACACATGCAGAAAAAGACCCCCAAAAAACTGACAGATGTTTAACCCTCACCCAATAAACAAAAAGTGTTTTCGCTGCTGTCTGCTTCCCCATTGGACAAAATTCATCGGACGCTGACAACAAAGCCTCCACCCAACTCTACCCAAAAACGTGTTTAGCTTGAGCTGTTCTTTATATTATTTGCTTTTTCTGTAAACTCATTGCTGAAAAAAAAAGGAGGTGTTCTTCTCTATTCCCAATGACATAAAAATGAAAGTCCCTTTAAGACAAGTGTTTGCATAGCAGCGTCCTGGGTCGGAGCCCAAAGCTTACACACCAGAATGAATGTCAGATTTATATTAATCACCGATCTGCTTTCACAACACAAAATATCTATTTTGTTTCCCCAACACAGGCAATGAAAATATCTGTTGCCATAGAATGTTTTGCTTGTGGTATAAAGTTGTACCGGTGTTCAACTTTGTTTCCAGCAATAAATGGACAAAGATAACATTTTTAGCATTCTAAGAATACGTCTTCATAAAAAATAAATCCCAACCTGTCTGCCACCAACTAAACATCCGAGTCCCTCTCCATCAAGGAGTTGAACCTTGGGTCCCTCTCCAGAAAACTTTACCCTTTAAGGGCTCCTTCACGTGTGAGGTTGGGGGGGGTGATAAACCCCTGCAGCTGAGCCATGCTTTTACCACCTCCCAACCACAACCCTCTTTAGCTGCAGGGACAGCGGCTGGGGGTGTACACATGCTGTTGCCCTGGTGGGAGTTGTGCCTACTGTCGCTATTGGTGGATGTAATGCCCACCAAACACTACCCATTCATGTGACTGGGACCCCACAGCCGTGTGCAATGCGTGCAGTTGCAGCACGCTAGTGCGGTGATCAAGAGGTTAAAGCAGGCAGGGAGGAGGCAATACAATGCCTCCTCACTGCCTGCCAAAAGTTCCCTAAAGAGCGACTTGAATGTAGATCACTCTTCAGAGAGCACTGCTAGTGTGATCAAGCCTTTACTTACAAAGTTTCCACTCGCTTACTGGGCACTTATACCCCCTTCCTGCCCAGGCCAATTTTCAGCTTTCAGCGCTGTCACACTTTGAATGACGATTGCGTGGTCATGATACAATGTACCCAAATTACATTTTATGATTTTTTCACACAAATAGAGCTTTTTTTGGTGGTATTTAATCACCACTGGGTTTTTTATTTTTTGCTAAAAAACAAAAAAAGACCAAACATTTTGAAAAAAAAAACAAAACGTTTTTCATCTTTTGTTATAACATTTTGCAAACAGGTAGTTTTATCCTGCACTGAGGTGTGCTGATGAGGCTGCACTGATGGGCACTGATAGGTTGCACTGATGAGGTGGCACTGGTGGGCACTGATCAGTAGGCACTGATGAGGCTGCATTGATGGGTAGCACTGATGAGCACTGGTAAGCAGCATGGAAAGGTGGCACTGATAGGGGGCACTGATTAGCAGCACATACGGGCGCTAAGGGGACAGATGTCCCTCTAATCCCTCTAACAGTATCCCCAGCTTTTTTTTCCTTCACACTGACCACGTGAAGAAAAAAAAAAAAGACAACCGGCATCTGTTTATTTCCATGATCAGCTATGATTGGCTGACCACTGATCACGTGGTAAAGGTCCTGCTCTGATTGGCCCTTTACCCATTCTATGATCAGCCGAGTCTCACAGTCTCGGCGATTACAGAGCACTCCGACCGCGAGAATGAGAAGACATCTACGGACGTCCTCCCGTCTATGGACACCCACCCGGCAATTTAAGCAGGCGCTGTAGCCATCTTTCAGCTATAGCATGAGCGGCAAGTGGTTAAAGGACACTGTGGGGTTAATTTACTAAAACTGGAGAGTGCAAAATCTGGTGCAGCTGTGCATGGTAGCCAATCAGCTTCTAATGCTGACCATACACGGTTAGAAAATCATTTGACAAAAACGGTCGGAGTCGAATGTGCATGCGATAACACTTTTGATTCCGCTTCTAATGTTTCAAAAATTGTTTGTTTTGGTGCAAAAAAATCGAATATGTTGATTCGTTTGTTTGGCATAAAAAATTGCATTTCGAGAATCGAAATTAGCCCACTAACATTTTGAAAGTCGAACGATCAAGCGCATCGGGCCCCAGAAGAGGAGGATCGGGGCCGCTCTGAGCAATACCACTGCACAGAGCAGGTAAGTACAACATGTTTGTTATTTTAATAAAAAAAAAAAAAAATTAGAGTTTAGTAACTCTTTAAGGCCCCATCCACACTAGTGCGTTTTTTGATGCAGTTTGCAGAAATGCAGGGAATTTTTTTAACATGGGTTCATATGGAACATGTTCACATCAATGCTTTTTTGTGCCTCTGAATTTTTGGAAAGGGTCAGGGACTTTTTTTCATGCAAAAAACAGCATTTTGCATGTAATATATTTTAATGGGCAAGCATGAAAAACGCAAGTGCTGCGTTTTTACCGCATTTTGCGTTTTAAATCTGCCTAGCAAAAAAATTTTACTATAAAATAAAATCAAATATTATAAAAAAATTAAATATAAAAAAACCCAAAATGTGGTAAAAAAAATGTGGAAAGCACAGCAAAAAGCAGTGAAAAAACGCTGAAAGGCAAAATGCATTGATGTGAATCGAGCCTAAGGCCTGATTCACACCTATGCATTTTTAGTGCTTTTTGCAGATTTGCTCTACAGTCCATTTAACATGGTTTCCTATGGAAAACTATCTGCAGCGCAAATCTACAAAATACAAAAAGCACTAAAAATGCATAGGTGTGAATCAGGCCTAATTGTCCTTGTTCACACTTGTATGCCCAGTCGCCCTAAGCGCTACACACTGTGCTAAAAAAAAAGTATATGAGTTTTTCTTAGCATATTCAGGCAGTTATGGCCCCATAGACTTCAATTGGGAGCACCTGTAAATTCGTGATCTGTGTGTTTTTTCACACGTTTTTATACCTGAAGAACTGCTCTCCTTCCCCTTAGTCTAGAAAACCAACACTGAAGCAAAAACCTTATAAAACATCTGAAATAAATACTTCCAAATCATCGGGAATACGCTCTGCTCGGATGCTTTTGGTAGTATTTAATCACCACTGGGTTTTTTATTTTTTTATATAAACAAATAAATTACCAGCAATATTTTTTACTTTTGGCTAAAAAACTATAAAAACTAAACAAAATCACATTTCTTCAGAAATTTAGGCCAAAATGTATTCTGCTAAAAGTCTGTGGTAAAAAAAAAAATGTTTGCGTGAACGTTATAGTGTCTACAAATGATGGGATACACTGGAACTTTTATTTATTAATTTTTTTATACTAGTAATGGCGGTGATCAGCGACATAAAGTGGTGCTGTGCTAGTGTGGGTGGGGAATTTGAGACTGACACTGTAACTGTCAGAAGAGGGAAGAGGACCAAGGGACGCCGTGGGAAGAGGACAGATGGACACAGTGGGAGGAGGACAGAGGGGCTCTGTGGGATGAGGACAGAGAAGGACGTGGCATCTTTTGATTTGGGAGAGAGGGGGGGTAGGTTGATATGTGCTGGGGGTGCTTTGGGAGTGGAGAGGACTTTTGCTATGGGGGGGGCTCGGATCCCCCCACATGTCTCTTGCAGTGCACTCATGACCCTCCTCCGTGTTGTATTCTCCTGCTGGCTGTATACACAAGAACCTTGGAGCCAAGGAGGGGGATCCTCAGTGGGCTGTGTGTGGCTGTCAGTGGGGAGAGAGGTGTTGGCTGCCACAGAAGGGCGATTGCCACCTGTGGGACCCCGGGTAGCAGATGTCCTGGGTGCCCACGCTAGCGTGCCCCTGTCAGGCCAGTTACCGGAGCTCAGTGCCGGAACTTTCTGTTGCACTGGGCTCCGGGATTTAGCCCAAGTGTCCTAATAGTCAGTGCGGTCCTGTGTGCAGGAACCAGGACTCCGGAAGAGGGGGCTTTATTTTGTGCGAGGGGGGGGCGGCTTTTTTGCGCCCCCCTCGCAAAGTGCCTCCCTAGGTCTGGGCCTTGTCAGCCTAGACCAAGACACAACGCTGGTTACTGTACTAATGATACTCGCTGGGAAGAGGTCAACATCTAGGGGCAATCAAAGGGTTAATTGTGTGCCTAACAAAGTGTAGTGTGTGCTGATTTTACCAAGACCCCTTTCCCTCCAGAACGTTTTTCAGGCGCTTTTGCGCTATAAATAGCACCTGAAAAGCGCCTGAAAAACTATCCCCATCCACCTAAGTGTGAAAGCCTGAGTGCTTTCACACTGGGGCGCTGCGCTTGCAGGACGGGAAAAAAAAAGTCCTGCAAGCCACATCTTTGGGTCGGTGTGGGAGCGGTGTATTCACCGCTCCTCCACCGCCCCTGTCCATTATAAACAATGGGGCAGCGCTCCTGAAGCGCCTGAACACTGCTTCGGAAGCGCCGCTAACCGGCACTTTTAACCCCTATTAACGCCGCTATAAACAGTGGTAAATTAGCGGTGTTTTACCGCTAACACTCTGGTGTGAAAGGGGTCTAAGAGATGTGGTTGTTTATTTGCCCTGCTTTTCAGGGATTAATGCGGCATGTACAGAGCCCTGTGTTGTTAGTAAACACAGGGCTCTGTACTGTGATTCGCTAAGCAAATCAGCAATAAATCATTGGCTGGGACCCCCTGACCGACTTGTGCTGTACCGAACTACAGCATAGATCAGGCGGTGGTAAAGCCAGATCACGTACATGTACGAAAAGCGGCCTAACTCACAGTGTTTTTACAAAGGGCCAGTCCACAAGTGGTTACTATATCTTTTGATGCTTGTTAATGCATGTTTTTTATTCATCTATGTATTTAGAATTTGGAGTGGGTAGAGTTAACAGCCATTGACCAAAGCTTGTTAATACTTGTTGCCAATGCACTAACACAGAAAGATCGGTCATGTCATATTTATAAAAACGTCAGTGCTGAGTTGAGATCAAACACTATCTTTATTATGGAAAACCAAAACACGTGTTTTTGTATATAAAAAAAAATCCTTTGCGCTCACCAACAATTTGTTCAATAAAAAAAAAATATAAAAAACAGCTGCAGCAAATAAAGGTTTTTAACCTTCTATATATAATGTGTGCACGAGTGTGTCGCACTAAACAATACAAAATCAAAAAAATATGATTACTTAATTATATACAGTTCAAATGTAACATATATTGGGCAGATTTGGTGGAGAAGGGAAACCCTTAGGCTGGTGTATGTGCGCCCAGGAGAGCTTTGCCCTACACGTTACGTCAATTTGGCGTTTTCACGGAAGAGAATCTGTCTGTTGCCTCAGGTGTTAGTGGAATTGGAGCACATACACGTTAAGATTTCTGTCCTTTTTTGTTTGAAGGAAGTTCCTGTTTTTGTCACATTGATTGATATTTAGCACTGATTGATTCTTGTGATCCCTTGATATATGGGACTTTCACAACTGACAATATGGACTATAATAATGCAATATTTTGTTTAAATGATTTCACTTTTTTGTATATCGTTATTATATCACAGTGTATTTGAAATGTATAGAACTGAGTAATCATATTAGTTTGATTCTGTCTTGTTCAGTGTGGCACTCTGGTGTATGCATGTGTTTTAGTACATTGGAATGAGTGCTACAACAGTATAAATAGACCCGAAATGTATTTTTAAATGCAAGCAGTGTAAGTGAATGTGGTAGCAGCCGCCTGATGTGCAGTAGAGCAAAGGAAGCAGTACAAAGAGCCAGTCAGCTCATTCACTGACAAGAAGCATACTGATAGAAGGAGAATGCAGAGTGACAGAGAGACAAACTCATCACTAGACTGCTTCTTTTTTCACTGTCCAGTCACAGGCTGGGGCAGGTCCAGGATGGCCTGGGCTCAGAGGAAGAAGTATGTCATTGTATGTTGGTTCGTGCATGTGGTACAGTGAGCTGTGCGCCTCAGGAGTTCGCCCGTGGGTCCGGCAGACTCGATGTCCGCTGGCGACCCACGATCGCCGTTTACAGAGGCAGAATGGGGATCTGCCTATGTAAACCAGGCGGATCCCCGTTCAGGCAGATGACATGGCAGAGATCTTCTGTTCCCAGTGATCAGGAACAGCAATCTCTGTCATGTCCGGGTAAGCCCACCCCCCCTACAGTTAGAACACACCCAGGGAACACAGTTAACCCCTTGATTGCCCCCTAGTGTTAACCCCTTCCCTGCCAGTGTAATTTATACATTGATCAGTGCATTTTTATAGCACTGATCAATGTAATAATGTCAGTGGTCCCCAAAAAGTGTCATTTGGGGTCAGATTTGTCCGCCGCAATGTTGCAGTCCCGTTAAAAAACCACAGATCACCGCCATTACCAGTAAAAACAATAATAAAAAAAAGTCCCTAAAACCAATCAATATACGCCTATTGCGATTTTTTTTTTTTTTTTTTAACAGAAATATGTAGAAGAATATATATCGGCTGAAACTGATTAATAAATTCGTTTTTTTATTTTTTTTTTTTTTTGGATATGTATTATAGCAGAAAATAAAAATAATTGTTTTTTTAACTTATCACTTTTTGTTTATAGCGCAAAAAAATATGCAGAGGTGAGGAAACACCACCAAAAGAAAGCTCTATTTGTGGGGGAAAAAAAGGGCGTCAATCTTGTTTGGGTACAACATTGCATGACTGTATAATTGTCAGTTAAAACGACAAACAAAAAACAGCCTGGTCATCAAGGGGGAAATCCTTCCAGTCCTTAAGTGGTAAAATGATGCTGGCCAACAGGACATCTAACAGCAGAAGAAGTACTGTGGACAGAAGCTCTGGATTTAAGGTGAATATTGCAGCAAAAGCTGATTTTAATCTTTTATTGGGCTATCTACAGTATCTTATTTATAAAACAACATGGATCACATATTGCTTAAAATTAGTATAAAAAAAATGTAAAAGAAAAATATAACTTGTAATGAAAAAAACATATGCTGGGGGTATTGTACTGCACATGAGTGTATCTTTGTGTGCATGTCCACAAATTCATAATCCCAGTTGGTGTACAAGAGTCCATACACTGGGAGTCTCTGATGATAAATACCCATATATACGCTTTTATCTCTGCAATGCATATGTCTACTTCATTCTTTAAAGCTGATTTCTAGGAATTCAGCCACTTTGTAAAAAGTGAAGGCACACTATGGTTTAAGTACAAGGAGCTGCATGACATCCCCTGGGCTTACCTCTATCATTTATATTTGACAGGTTTATTGCTCTGCTGGAGAGACACTCCGGGGATCTGAGAGAAGTGAAACACACAGAGCAGCTATGTGCAGCCCTCTCCTCTGGTGCCCATTCACAGACGCCTTTGTATTTTGTGAATGTGTTCACATAATAACAAGGCTTCTGTAATGGGGAAGGAAGAAGGCAAGGGTGGGCATAGCAGCTACAGAGACTCTCCTTTTCAAGATGCAGAGCTCAGAAGGATCAGTGTTGCTCTCCCAGGACTACAGCAGTAGATGTCTTCCAAGAGTACTATAAAGCTGTCAGATATAAATAATAGAGTTAAGCCCAGGAGGTGTCATGCACCTTGTTTTTAAAAAAAAAATAACAGACATGTTATACTTACCTGCTCTGTGTTATCTGGGGTGCCCATGGGGGCACCTGTGCAGGCACGCTTACAAGTCCCGCTGCTGCATCCATTGACACAGACAGCAGGACTCGGACCCGCCCCTGGCCCCCGAGTCCCTGGATTTGATTGACAGCAGCGGGATCCGATGGCTCCCGCTGCTATACATCTATCCATCCTATCTATGAGGACGGAGACAGTGGCTGGAGTCCCTGGGCTTGTGCACATCTCTGGAATGGACGGGCTCAGGTAAGAAAAAAGGGGGGTCTGTGGGCAGATGCAGCACAGAAGGTTTAACCTGGAGACTTTACAACCACTTTAACTCATAGTGTGCCTTCATTTTTTACAAAGGAGCTGAAATCCTGGAATTCAGCTTTAAAGTGGTAGTAAACCCACGAA
>BLSH010420529.1:371334-391450 GCA_018402905.1 Glandirana rugosa
CCCCGCAAGACAATAGCATAATGTGCTAGTATACATTGCATACTAGCACATTGTGAAATACCTACATTAGAACGAGTCCCCCACAGCCCGACATGATCTACGCTGAGGGAGACGGCATGATGTACCTGATGTTTCTTCCGGGTGCGTGGCTCCGGCGCATGTAAGTGGCCGTAGCCATGAGACGTCACTCCCGCGCAAGCTCTTCATTCCGGAAGCAAGCTCTGATTTTACGGCAAAATCCGCCAGATCATCAGAGGGCATGCGCCGCTGACGTCAGCGGCTGCATACAAGGGGAATATCTCCTAAACCGTACAAAAATAACCGCTTTAAGGCCTCATACACACGGACATTTTTTACCGCTGCGTTTTTGAGCGTTTTTTGCAGCTCTCCATGTTATTCAATGGCCCCAAAAAACGCTGACGTTTTTGAGCTGTAGATAGCGTCGGCATTAGTGAGCTGAAAGCAGAACCCATGGCCAGCGCATTCTGAGGCTGTAGCGTTATGGTGTTTTTGACGCTCATTAACGCGCATTAATGCCGTAGCGGCATTAACCAGCATTTTTAGCGCCAGCGTTTTCAGGTTAAAAATAGCAGAGTAGAGGGCTCTGAGGAAGGGGTTCATACCCTGAAGTGCGTCAGCCAGTCGGTGTGAATCACCATTCCAGCGGCAATTGCTACTATGTGTAGCATTGTGCCATGTTTTATGCTTTGTATACAAGCTCTTTTGTGAGTATGTTTTTATCTTTTTAATAAAATGTACATCTGAGGATAATGCACTAGGCCGGTGCGCCACTGTTTTCTTGTGTTTTTGCTACAGTGTTTGGATCTCCCCAGTTCCACAGTGGCAGCAAGGTGGCACATTATCCGGGGTCAAGCTATCACTTTGTAGAATTGGAGAAATTGCTACTTCAAGCACAGGAAAGGATTCTTATGCTGATTGTGTAAAAAGGATTTCCCACTTTAGGACCAGAGCACTTTTTGCGATTCGGCACTGCGTCGATTTAACTGACCATTGCAAGGTCGTGCGACGTTGTACCAGAACAAAATTCGCGTCCTTTTTTTCCCACAAATAGAGCTTTCTTTTGGTGGTATTTGATCACATCTGCGTCATTTCTGATCGCCACTATAAACAAAAGAATAGCGACAATTTTGCAAAAAAAACCCACATTTCTTACTATTTGCTAATATACAAATCCAAAAAAAATATATAAAACATTTGTTTCCATTGTTTTTGGCCATATTTATATTCTTCCTCATATTTTTGGTAAAAAAAAAATCGCAATCGGCGTTTATTGATTGGTTTTCGCAAAAGTTGCCACGTTTACGGGCGATGAGAATTCATTTCTGGGGTTTTTATTTTTTTTTATTTTTTTAGTAGTAATGGCGGTGATCTGCGATTTTTAGCGATACTGCGATATTGCAGCGGACATGTTGGACCATTTTGACACTTTTTTGGGACCATTGCCATTTATACAGCGATCAGTGCTATAAAAATGCACTGATTACTGTGTAAATGCCATTGGCAGTGAAGGGGTTAACCTGCAGGGGGCACTCTAAGGGTTAACTATGTTCCCTGGGCATGTTCTAACTGTGTGTGGGCTGGCCTTGCTGGGGGAGGGGAGTGATCATGGCTTCCATATACAGGAAGCCTGTGATCACAGCCCTCCCCCTCTAATGGCTCATACACACGGGACGACGATTGCACGTACGACTGTGTTGAATCGTATGTTGCATAATGTAAATAGTATACTGACATGCACCCGACGGTCGTACATACAACTTGCGGCCGGCCGAACGTGATGACGCGAGCGAGCGTATAATGAGGAAGTAGCGTCACCTTTTGGGCTCCTTCATCTAATGTCATGTTAGTTGAAGTGGACTTGGCGCATGCGTGTTTAGCACAATACAACTTTGTTGAACACAGCTGCTCTACACACGATACAACGGTCGTATGCGAGCTTGTTGACACGACCAAGTTTTCTAGTCTGCACATACAACTCCCACGAACGACCGTCGTATGTTCAACTGTTGAAAGCATGGCCACAGACGATCGATTCTGCATACAACGGTCGTGAGTACGACGTGTTGAACACGATCGTCGTCCCGTGTGTACGAGGCTTTACAGAACGGAGATCCATGTTTACACTCCTCCGGCAGCGCGCGCACGCTCACAGTGCGGGATATTGCATGACGGCGGTTTGCGATATCGAGCCACTTTGTCGCCGTCAGACGCTGGTCGGCGGTCGGCAAGTGGTTAAACAAAACGCCTATGGATGCCGACGCTCACTAACGCTCATTAACGGCGATGCAAAACGCAGACGAAATCACGTTTTTGATGCCGATTTTCGCCTGACGTCGGTCCCGACGTTTTGCTATTATATCCGTGTGTATGAGGCCTAAGGAGCCTTCATGTATTAGTGAATGATTCTTCAAGCAGAGAAAGACAAAAGATACACAGCATAGATTTAAAATGAGCTTTGTGACACCCAGGAACAGAAAATGATGGTAAGGGTGTCACAGAAAGACACATGCAGCAACAAAGTGATGCTACCTCTGTCTCTAGTGGACAGATTTCCCAGCATCTCCTGTTCTTGTGAACACAGGACAGGAAGTAAAGGAAAATGTCCCCAGCGGGGACACAGACCGGAATATAAAACCTGACAGAGGTTCTAAAATTTTCCAAAACTAAAATAAAATAAAAAAATTGCCTTGAGCTGGACTTTGCTGAAAAAAGTAGAGCTCTTCAATATTGACGATTACAAAAAAAAAAAAAAGAAAAAGTCCCATTGACAACAAACCTTTATTTACAGTCAATAATACTACGCCATGCAGTTACTGGGTTAGAGCTAAAGTTTTCAATTAATCACCCACCTGTTTTCACAACACGAAAGTAATTGTTTATTTTGTCTCACAAATACAACCAATGAAAGTATTTATTTCTGCTGAATGTTTTGCTGTTTTCATAGTGTAAAGTTGTACCGGTTTTCGGCTGGACTGGATCTGATTAAACCATCCTAAACATGTTGTTGGGAAAACAGCGCCTTGTTGTGTATACAGAGATTGACCTGCACACAATTTCCAATCGTTAAACATCAGAATAATAAGTGTTTCTTTTCTAGCTTTGCCTTTCCAGAACATGTTAAACCGGTCTTTCCATGTCAGGCCGACCATATATCATTGGCCTCATGGTTTTCTTCCATTTTTTAACATCTTCTGCCAGCCAAATACCTCATTTCCATTGTTTGTCCTGACAGGTGACCGACCTGTGTCTCCAGGTCCAGCAAATATGGAGCCCAACTACCAGCACTGATCTGATTGCACCTTTCCGGGTGTGTGGAGGAACAAGAGGTCCGCTGAGGGAGCCGTCATGATGTCCAGGGCCGGATTAACATCGGGGCTATTGGAGCTGCAGCTCCAGGCCCCTTCCTTAAGATAGACCCAGTGGTGTGAGTGAGTCACTAATGCTGCCCAGCCCTGCTCTATGTGCAGTGTACACATGATAGATATGTAAATTGCGGCTGCATTGATATGTACATTTTTCTCTCACCCCCACCCCCTCTCTCTCATCCCCTCTCTATTTAATTTAATTTGTTTTAACAAAAATTGTTTGCGTTTTCATTGTATTTATTTCCATAAAAAGAGCCAACAACAAAACCACAGCACCAGGCCCACAATGCTCTTAATTGGGCCCTGATGATGTCCCTGATACGTGGCTCCATCGCTGTGAGTGGCCGGAGCCGCGAGACGTCAATGACCCTTGTGTCCTGCACTGACCGGGGGTCAGCAGGAGGAACCACAGCAGCCAAACCTGTCAGATCAGCTCAGTTCACAGCCCAATTGGATATTCTGCTATGGCCACCAGACAACTATCTATATCACTGGAACCATAGGTGTGCGCAGCCTATTGCATTAGGGTGTGCACCCAAAAACTGAAACACATATGCGTGTATGTGTATGTATATATATATACTGAGGGTGTCAGTAGTGCAGAGAGTGGTACAGTAGTTTTTATTTTTTACAATTTTTATTTTATTTTATTTTTTTATAATGTTTTTAGGAGCCCAATTACGGAGCTTTGAGGAAATATCAGTGGTCTAAACAGGGGGAATCTGCACCACACTGGGTGATTAGGGTGTGCCCAGGCACACCTGGCACACCCTGTGCGCACACCTATGAGTGGAACTAAACTGTATCTAAGCAACACAACCTGGAAACGTTGTTTAACTCATTATTAACCACTTGCTAACCGCCCGCCGTGGCTTGACGGCGGCAAAGGGTTCATTATCGCGAAACGTTGCCACCTGACGGCAGCCGCAATAATGAGTATTGTGAGTGCTCTCACTGTGTTCCGGGGGGCCAGGGAGCGGGTAGGGCGGACTCGATCACCGCCGGCTACCCGCAATCACCCCCCCCCCCCCGGAGCGACAGAACGGAGGTCCGTGTATGTAAACACGGATCTCCATTCTGGCAGAGGGGGAAGGGCTGTGATCATAGGCTTTCTGTATATGGAAGCCGTGACACTCCCCTCCCCTGCCAGCCCAGCCTCCATACAGTTAGAACACACAGTTAACCCTTAGAGCGCCCCCTCCAGGTCAACCCCTTCCCTGCCAATGGCATTTATACAGTAATCAGTGCATTTTCATTTCAATAGTTTTTATTAATAATTTTGCAGCATACAAAGATTATATGATATACAGCTTGCATCTCCATTTACTCATAGAACATCATGTTTACAGTGTATATGAATATAGCCTATACATAATCTCATGAGTATTTTGTTTACTTTTCTGCTATTGCAGTGCTCCCCATCACCTGGGCACCGAGACGTGGCCCCCCCAACCACCCCAATGGGAACCTGCTGTGGTCTCGGGGAAGTAGGCCCCGTCTCCGCACCCGCCAGCCAGGGACCACAGCTCCGCTTTGTTAGATTTTTCCCAATCTTATAATTTCAACTTCGTGACTTTGCATGCCCATTTAACAACTCAAAAAAGATAACTTAACACAAACAAGATAAACCATAAAATAAAGAAATAAAAGATAGAAACTTGTCGGGTAGTAATTCCTGCGTATCTCACATTTATAAAGGGTATCCACCTTATTGGGCGGCGAATCTAGTATTATACCACTCAGTCCACGGTTTCCACCTCGCGATCATCCTATCATGTTTCGTAATCAGTGCATTTTCATAGCACTGATCGTTGGTCCCAAAAAAGTGTCAAAATGGTCCGACATGTCCGCTGCAATATCGCAGTACCGCTAAAAATCGCAGATCACCGCCATTACTAGTAAAAAATAAAAAATAAATAAAAACCCCATAAATGAATTCTCATCATTCGTAAACGCCGCAACTTTTGCGCAAACCAATCAATAAACGCAGATTGCAATTTTTTATTTACCAAAAATATGAGGAAGAATATTAATCAGCCAAGACCGATGAAAAAAAAATGTTTTTTTTATATTTTTTTTGGATTTGTATTTTAACAAAAATAAGAAAAATTGGGGGGGGGGGGGTTCTTTTGCAAAAATCAGATTTTTTTGTTTATAGCAGCAATCAGAAATGACGCAGAAGTGATCAAATACCACCAAAAGAAAGCTCTATTTGTGGGAAAAAAAGGACGCAATTTTCGCCTAGGTACAACGTCGCACGACCACGCAATCATCAGTTAAAGCGGCGCAGTGCAGAAATGCAAAAAGTGCTCTGGTCCTAAAGGGGGAAATCCTTCCGGGGCTGAAGTGGTTAAAGCTTGTTTGGCTGTACTTCTTCTGTGGATCACAGGAATGCACTACGTTCTGCACTTCTGTGACCTGTTTTCGGTTGACAGCGGGCTGAAGCATGCTGTCTGCTGAGGTCACAGAGCCGGTGTTCTGTCAAAATAGCCAATTCATCGAGATCTCCAATCACGTCACGGTTACTGTAAAGCATCAATAATTGGAGATTTAGACAAGTTGTTGTTTTGACACAACACCGGCAACCGAATACACTCCGGTACACTATATTATGAGTTGACATTGTTAGTCCGCCCGATACTAACCAACAACATGGCAGCCTCCGAGGCAGCTACAACTTTTTCCTCTTTAGCCGCTGTTCTGCCAAAACAGCAAACTTTTTGTGTACTGGAGTGTACACACTTGCTGGTGTCAAAACAGCAATTCATCGAAATCTCCAATTACTGATGCTTTACAGGCACTGGAAGTGATGTGATTGGAGATCTTGATAAATTGGCTATTTTGATAGAAGGCCGATCCTGGCTGGGGAAAGATCGCGACCATATGGTTGGGATCCACCCAAGAGCCTGGACCGGCACTTGGCTCAGCCTCTCAGCAAGCTTCTAGGAGACTGAGCCAGCTGTTCCCGCCCTCTCCACAGCCCAGCACCGCAGTGAGTGGGGGGGGGGGGGTCAGAGCTTTTAGTCAGAAACTTACAGTCACGGCTCTTTGCTGAGAGCGGCTGGGGGAATGGAGCAATCAAACAGCAGGGTTTGAGCGCTCAGTTCTCACCCTTAGAAATGGCAGGGAATGCTGCATCCAACTAGGTAAGTATGATTTTTAAAAAGCCAACCCATACTTCTCAACTCCACAATTCATTCATGTCTTCATGCTTTATTTTGTTGAGAAATCACTTTGAAAAGCAACCCCTTGTTTCATTACCTTTTTTTTTTTTTATGCAAGCAGTGTAAGCACCTGAATTTGATTTTGCATCCGTCTCTTGAAGTCCCAGTACAGTGGGGCTCAGACTGGGAGAGGGAGAAGCAGCACAAGGAGCCAGCTAGTTGTGCTGCAGGGTTCATATGCTAACAAAAGACATGCTGGTGGGTGGAGAGAGCAAAGCAGCAAAGAAATGAGCTAATCAGTCCTCTGCTACTTCTTTCACTGTCCAGAGATGGCAGAGAAAAATCCAGGCTTGGTTTCTCCCAGCCTGGCAAATCTTTTGGCAGATGAAATAGCTTTATTTTATGCATTTAATCTGTGTATTTAGCTGTTTGCCTAGAGTTCGGGTTAAAAGTGTAAACTCCAGGATCAAAAAATTGGCTGCTCGGGTTCCTTCCTGCTCCTTTTACCCCTTTATGGCTGATATTGGATTGTAGTGTGTCATATCTGCACCTCCTGTAGTGTCTGCTGACTACAGGAGAGGTGACATTGGCTGCCTGCACTGGGAGGAAGTTGTTGGATGATATTGGGTGTCATCCAACCAGGAAGTGATGCAGTCTCTGGACAAAGAGAGTGTTGCAAAGAGGGATACAGGTTACAACAGGGAGCACTTTATATACCCTATAAACATGCGCTCACTGTTTACTTTGTTTTTAACTTTATTGAAATGTCACAAAATTACATTTCATTCAGCTGTGAGCTGTCTTACTTACAGATTTACCTAACACTGCATTGGGTTAAAATGCAGCATGTCCTACTTTTGTTCAGCACACACCAATGCAGAGCCCTGCTATGAACTAAAACAATAAGGCAAATTGCCTTGTCTATATGTTGGGACTGCACAGCCCAATGGGGCTGGTGTAAGCAAGCTCCAAGGGATTGTAAAAAAGGTAAACCATGAAGCTGGAGTTGGGATTTAAAGTGCAAGCCTACTTTTTTCATTTTTGACCTCTGCCACATTTGCTGTACAGTCTTCAGTGTCAAGCCTATTTAGCTTTCTTTTAAATTATTCGTTTTGATCTTCCCAAGGCCTCTTTCACGCAAAGGGACCGGGCAGGTCCACCTCTCGGTTTTTTAGGCATACCTGATCAGGCCCTCCATTCACCCCTATGAACTGGCGGGTGTAATCACACTTGTGTCCATTTGTACCCACCTCCTACAATCCAATCTGGTCCACTAAAAAAATGGAAGGGGATCCGTTCTCCTCCGTCTAGGCGGATGTGTGTAAATGGACCATTGTCACCAAGAAAGTGAGGCAAAATCTAGAATTCTGAGTTTTCCCCAGAACAGAAATAGAGGGGAATGCCCCAATGGAATACAGATGGAAAAAAAAACTAACAGGGGGTTTAACCATACCCTGCTCTATTCAAAATTGAAAAAAAAAGTTTGCAATCGGCATTCCAAAGCATTGGTGTTCATGCCTTTATTGAGTTGGCTTGGCACGCAGGGGCACACGTTTCTCCAAAATATTGGCATAAATTTAGAAGTGCATAATTTTATATAAGGTCTTTGTATGCTGTAGCATTAACAGTATGCTTTACCTGAAACACTGGAACTGGATAATTTGGAGGGGTATGCACATAATTTTGGCAATATAGTAGGTGTGATGGTCAGATGTCCCCAAAATTTGCTCTCTCTCTCTCTGGAATTATACGTAACCCATATCTCAGGGTCACCAGTCCAGCTTCCAGTCTTTTATTTTGTACAGATTACTGCTGTGGTCATCACAAATTTCATTCATTATTTTGGCATGTCCACAGTCTACGCAGAAATTTTTTTGATAAAGATATAGTTCAAATAGCAACTACATAATAAAAGTAATAGTTATACAAGTATAACATTCACATACATTGGGCTGTATTGGTCATTGCATTTCAGACACATGGAGAAAGCAAAAAGCCTTTGTTTTAAATTATTATTATATTTGTTATAAGTGTACATTGTAAAGAAAATTATAAAGGCAGCATTTGTCTTATTTCGCATTGCAATGCATGTCAGCTTGCATTAGTTAAAAGGATAGTGATGTTTTTAAAATGCAAACAAAGATTTCAGTGCTGCTACCCATATAGTCCACCATCAACAGAGCTCACAGGTGCCTGATCCACAGTCACCCATCTGAGAGTAATGATCCATAAAGATGATCTGCACACCCGTTATTGTTTTAAAATCTTGCTTTTATTCAGGAAACCTCAGTGTACAGTACGCAGATACAATCAGTTGACGTGCTTCAGCCTACACAGCTTTAATCATAACTACAGTAAGACATGAAACTTTGAAATATATTGTGGCTAAAGTATCAAAGGCTCCACCTACTAATTGGATTAATTGATGGATATAATTGCAAAAAAATGAAGCAGCTGATGCAATAGCAGAGGAGCTGATGTAAACACCACTATGCTCCACAAACAGACATCATAGAAAGACAGTATACAAAAAACATATGGTTAAAAAAATAATAACAACAGTATGATTAAATGGTTGTGTATTAAAGGGAGAGGTAAGGAGATAATAGACAAAAGCATACTGTAATTGCATGCAGAGAGGAGGAAATCGGGAAGAGAGGCAACCTAATGTACATGCAGGTCCAGATCCCATCTCATATTTAGCCCCTGAGGAGATCTAGCCTTTAATCTAAAAATCCACCAGTCCTCTCTTCCCAAAAGCCTATTCTCTCTATCTCCTCCTCTCGGCAAGTGTGAAAGCCTTTCTATTCCCCTGAATCTAAATGAGGAGAGATTACCTTGATGACAATTTCTAAAGTGACGTGCCACATTAGAGATGTGCTTGACATTTGGATTATTTGTATTACAATAGTGTTCTCCTATTCGAGTCCTTAAAGCGTGTATGGTACAACCCACATATTGCAGGCTGCACATGATGCATGTAATTAGGTAGACTACATATTTTCTGCCACAATTTATATATTGCTTTATGGCAGGGGAAGGCAACCTTAAAGAGATGGAGATCTACCTAGTAGTCAAAGATCATCACTCTGGAGACCGCAAGCCAGAATAAGAGGTGGAGTGCAGTTGGTATCACTCTGCATGGGACAGGAGCCAGCACTACAGAGGAGGCATCGGCTTATGTGGCTCTTGCTCCCCACTACAGCTCTAACTTTACAAGTAGTCCCTCTGTATTGCACTCTGTTTGTTGATGCTCTGGAATAGTGGGTCAGCAAGCCCAGACCATGCTCTACCAGTCACTTGTTTGCAATCTACTGGTAGATCACGATCTATAGGTTGCTGACCCCCGCTTTATGGAAAATTCTTCCCCTGTAGCTATCGAGGAGAAAGTCTTACCTGACCTATTAGGATGGCAGTACCTGAAAATCTTTGTTACATGGATAACTCCCCCTACATGACAGCCAGATGGATAGGCATTTTTTGGATGAGGAGAAAAGACTAGGTGATAGCAAACTGCCTAGAGTTGACACTCTTCGGCTCGAGAAGCGGCAACCCATTTCTAATATTCCAAGTAAACTTTTTTATTATCTTAGTTATTTGATCATATTCCTTGGAATATGTGGTGACGAAAGTGACAGGTCTGCCTCTTCTTGCCATCCTAGAGTTTTTTTATCCGACTTCTGCCCTATTTCCTCTTTCCTATTTCTCATCCTGGCTCTAGCTTGACCTTGATGGTTAACAGAGCTACTATAGCCCCTTTCTCGCAAACTGTTAAAAATGACCTTACATTACATAGTTACATATAGTTACATAGTCAGGTTGAAAAAAGACACAAGTCCATCTTATTCAACCAAAAAAAAATGATATATAACCATACAACCCCTTATACAATCCTTCACCCATAGTTGATCCAGAGGATCTTTCATGTTGAAAGGCCAACTTGGTAGAGCAGATCTGTCTGGTGGGAATAAATTCCCCATATGATGGCGTGGGATGGGTGACAACTGGCTGCAAAAACAGTTGTATTACCAGATCATGTCTTCCTATAGGTACTAGTAAAAACATTACCCGTCGCTGGATCACCAACTAAGGTAATATCGAGGAAGTTAATGCTCAAGTTGTTATATTCAATTTAAAAAATGCAAATTTAGCTGGTTCTCATTAAGATACTATACAAAATGATGCAAGTCAGAAGTGTCCCCACCCCACACCATCAGGAGGTCATCGATATAGCTAAGCTAAGGGAAAATTTCTGTGAACAGCCTATTTGCCTTTTGTAAATCAACCTCCAAGCGTGCTCTTTCTACAGAATAGTTCCCTCATTTGCAGGTTGACCGTGCCATGGTAAATGCATGTGATCCTATGCAATATACCCTCCACATGGTACCCCAAGCACCACATCTTATACTGTATAGCTACACTCCTGTATGTAGTCACCCGAACACCGGAGTTTGGTCAGTTTGATTGTTGACCTATATACAGATAAGCTATTAACAGATTGCCTCTAAAACTCTAAAGCTAAAAATTCACAATTAGAAAGCTTTACTCAAGATTTCTTACAACAGTTGTAGAATGTAAGACTACAAGACAACCCCTTATCATATTTGTCATGTCATGTAAGTAGCAAAAAACGAATGAAGTGACAAAAGATTTCCCGAACAGATGAAGTATTTAGTTAATTGTGTCATGTTCACCTCCCCTAGGTGTGGAATGTTGGCCAGCAGGAAAACCATTTACCTGAACATACTAAAAACAGCTCCTTTCATGTTCAGCTCTGACGTAAAATCCCACAATTTCACCGACCATTCAGTTCAAGTGCTTTTTGCTTTGCCTGATTTTATCTGGTGAGCAGAACTCCCATGTCAAGAAACATACACTGTGCTGTCATCCCAACTTTTTTGTGTGTTAGACATGTCTATTCAGGTAGAACAGGTCTTTCAATATCTGTGTTAAGTATCAACAGGAAAGATGACAGGATGTTTTAGATTGTTTATATAAAAACATGCATTGTTAAGTTTCATGTTTTAAAGCTCATGTTAAGTACTTCAGAATAAGTGATATATCATTTTTTTATTGGAGGCAATGCAGGAGAGGTCTTTTGAGGATACAGAACAAAATTATTTAAGGGAAACACAGCTCTTTATCATGGAAAGTCTAAGGCAAGCTTCACACCTGTGAGGGTGTGTGTCATATTGCCTTGATAAAGGAGTCCTTGCATTATTTTGTGGCTTGCATTGTACTTCATACAAGTTATACTTTTACAAAGAATAATGTTATCAGGTCTCATAGTTATTTCTGTTTCCTACAGTGTGATTTGCTGCTTGCTAAAGCACCCTGCATAAGACAGAACTTTTCATTGGAAACACCAGAACTCAATCATTTGGAGACGTTGGGCCATTAGGTAGATATGATGGTCAAGTTTCCACAAAACATTGGCTATATGTAGCACCCTCTAGTGCTAGATGTAGAAATTGTTTTTTCTTTTATTTTTTTTAGCACAGGTAAATTTATGCAGGCTTGGCTGGCAGCCAAGCCTGTCTGTTTTTGTTTCCTGGGTTGGGCAGAAATCCAGGGAGAGCTGGATGACTTAGTCAGCATCTCTGAGACCCCCCCTTCTTTCTAGAATGCACTAGAACCTTCTGGAAAGGAGGAGGGGGAGTAAGGTGGAGTTGCCTGGAGTATTCTGAGGGCATTGACCAATCCCCAACTTGGATTGGCAGGGGGCAGACCCCCTCAAATACTCAGGGTCAGCCTAGCTGGGGGGAGGAGTTGTTTGTGTGGAAGCAGGAGGCTGTTGAGGCTTTTGAAGGAGCTCCCCAGTCTGGGGGGGGTGACTTTGGGCCTGGGCTCGGGTGCAGATGGGACCTTCCAACAGAGGTGTCTTGGACAGGAGGCATGGGAGCAAGGAGAGGACAGCAGACTAACACTTGCCAGGCAAGTCTCTAGGAGGAACAACAAGGTGCAGCCAAGAGGGCTGGTGAGTGACATACAGTCAGGAGGATTGGGAGGCACGCCTGAGAGGACCGGGTGCAAAGCCAGTAAGGAGGTCTGTGGTGGCAAGGGCAGTGGAAAGAGGCAGCTATAGCCAGGAGGGCTGGCAGGGCCTGAAGAGGTGGTACTGGGATCAGTAGTCACGTGGGACAACTAGCACTAGGACTACCATTTTTGCTACACCACAGTGGCCTGTGGTCCCTGGCTGCAAAGGGCATTTGCTTTGGGCCTGGCTGAGCCCATGTCAGGCCTGTAATTCAGTGCTAGCTACTCCTGGGAGTTGTAGTTCTACAAGCAAGTTTGTGCTGGAGGTAGAAGGGGAGAAGTGTGTGTGTATATAGTTAAATCCCTGAAGAATTCCTATTGATCTACTGTCCACTATCCCTATCCAATATAAATCACCTCAATAAAAACAAGTACAATGGCTATTTCTTTTTTTCATACAAACGTTTATTAGGGAATGAATAAGGGACAGTACAATCATGATATGCATTGCAAACAGGGTGCAACCCAGAAAACATAATATATATTCTGTATACCGTTACAACATCAAGATATCTCAGGGGGTTCACCCCGTGCAACAGCCCGATCTACATACAATAATAAGTGTGATAGTTCAGGTAGTGCAAGATAAAAACTTACAATGCAAGTTAGGTTATTGTCGTAGAGAGCTTGTTGTGTATCGGTCTTGATTTCCACATGTATCAATATATCAAAAGATCTAGACATATATTGTATACAAGCTGACTATGTATATCTAGAAGAAAAAAGTGCCAAAAGGGAGTACCAACCTTAAGGGTTAGCTAGCATTTACATAATATAAACATCATATGAAAAACATAACCAACTTCGTAAGATTGTGAGAGTTATATATCATTAATTTGTCACCAAAGTGAATGGATTCCTTTCAGCCTACTCTATTGAGGAGCTATTATATGATATCCAATTGTTCCATTTATTGTGGAAAATATGCAAGGTATCATATATGGTATGGTGGATACGCTCCATTAGTCTAATGGATTCCATCATCTGTAGAACTTGTTTCCATGAAACCCCTGGTGTCCACCAGTTAAGAGCAATGGCCCAGAGGATGGCACAAAATAATGTGTGGGCCAGCTTCTGCTCGTGGGATGGGATCTCAGGGATAGGTGCAAAGAGTAGGCAGATTGCCATTGTCAGAGTAATCAAACAGCCAACCCACTTGACTCTCAACCCACAAGGTATACATTTGGAAACACAGACGCTGTGTTGCAGTGAACTGAGAAATAAAGGGCAGATGCATTTTTTGGTGCATAGACGCTTATTAAGGGCCCATAGAAAATGAATGGGCACATGTACTACAAAGCACATAGATGTATCAGGCAACAGGCATAGGTGTAAATGCGCCCCCAAAAAAAGATCAGCTACTGTAGTTCATAGCTACCAATCATGTTTTATCCTTTACGTTCCAGGATAGTTTGGGAACTAAATAGAAAAAAAAGTTAAAGGAGTTGTAAATGCATTAAGATAAAAAGCCTTCTGTGTGCAGCAGCCCCCCTCAGCCCCCTAATACTTACCTGAGCTCCCTCTCTGTCCAACGATGTTCACGAGTGTCCCAGCTGTCCGAGATTCTCTTTCCTGATTGGCTGAGACACAGCAGTGGTGCCATTGGCTCCTGCTGCTGTCAAAGTCAGCTATCCAATCAGCGGAGAGAGGGGACGGGTCCAGGTCGAGGCTCTGTGTATGAATGGACACAGGGAGCTGTGACTCGGCTCGGGTGCCCCTATAGCAAGCTGCTTGCTGTGGGTGCATTGGACAGAAGGGAGGGGCTAGGAGCACTGAAGAGGGACCTGAAAATAGGAGGATCCAGGCTGCTCTGTGCAAATACACTGCAACAGAGCAGGTAAGTATGACATCTTTGTTATTTTTATACGAAAAAAAAGGAGACTTTACAATCATTAAGTGTTCTTCCATTTTATTACAAAGTTATCAGTACACATAGGTCAGTCAAGGACATGAAGATACAACAATTAGGGCCCTCACAAACAACTGTTGGGGAGCAGAAGTCCAACAGTCCCAGAGGGCTGTGAAGGCCTAATAGAAAGTAACTTAAATGCTTTTAAAGAACTTTCTTCAAATAACTGCACACTTTGGCTTCATGAACACTAGCCTACATTTACTACATACATAGGGAAACTCAAACATTTTCCTGTGGTAAAAACATTCCTATCCTGAACGTGATTCTTCTGCATTCAGGAGAGTGAGGTTGAAACTCACCTAAACGTGGCAGCTCCTATGTGTACATTGACATTTTATGGAGTTGAATTTAGGAGCTTTGGCAAAAAAAAACTCAAGTTTAGGCATTGCCAGCGGTGGCTGCAAGTGCATTACGGGCACACGGGTACCGCCCCCCTTCCCTGCGCCAAGCCCCTTTCAGGACGCCGGACACATAGTTTCCTATGGCGGGGGTGGGAGGGGGTGTTTTTTTGAAGCACCTGATTAGAGTCCGAGGCTCGAATTGGCTTAAAAAAAGGGTGGGTTCGGGGCGCAGAGAGTGGGCCCTGATCCCACCCAGTTGTGTGACCATAACGAATGAATTTTCGCTATTTTCACACTGCAGTGCCTCCCTGCCAATCATGAGGCACGTCGGTGAGAACTGTTTCCCGATTGGCCAAAGCGCCAGGCGATCCTATTGGATGCCTAGGCGCTTTGGCAAGGAAGGGGAAACATGAGGAGCGGACACCTCCGTCCGCCCTCTCCACACACCGTCGCTGCCGCTGCTATGTAGGAGACAGGAGGATCCTCTCCACTCCAGACTGAGTGCTGTCAGTGCCGCCCACGAGGCCCGGGGTGGGGGGGTAGTGCAGTATACTCCTATCTGGTGACTGTATACTCCTATTTGGTGGCTCTGTATACTCCTATCTGGTGGCTCTGTATACTCCTATCTGGTGGCTCTGTATACTTATATCTGGTGGCTCTGTATACACCTATCTGTTGGCTCTGTATACCCCTATCTGGTGGCTCTGCATTCCTCTATCTGGTGACTCTGTATACTCCTATCTGGTGGCTCTGCATTCCCCTATCTGGTGACTCTGTATACTCCTATCTGGTAGCTCTGTATCACCCTATCTGGTGACTCTGTATACCCCTATCTGGTGATGCTGTATACCCTATCGGTGATGCTGTATACTCTATCTGGTGATGCTGGGCTGTATACTCCTGACGCAATGGGTGGAATCAATAAGGGGTGGGGCTTATGAGAAGTGGGGGGGTCAAAAAGGAAAGGGCGGGTCTGGCGCCCCCGTCCTAAAATTTCACCATCCGCCACTGGTTGTCAGTGTAGGCTAATGTACATGAAACCTAGAGGATTGTTTAATCTCAGTGGCAATTGCTCATCATTCTGAACAGGTGTGATTTGCAGCAGAGAATACTAACCCAATGCTGTAGCACTACTTTAGCTTGTAGCAGTGGCAAATCACCAGCAACTCTAGTGATTCAATCACTGCTACTAATCACAATCTATGTTACAAATTTTCCCAACTCGACATGGCCCTGTGCCCAGACTATGGACATAAAACTATTAACCCCTTGATATTGACCACATGCATATATGTAGCAAAAAGGCAGTGGACCTTAACATGCAGTAAAAAAAGCTTTAAAACAAGCCCTCACTAACCTCTCTAGCCACTTGTACTGTGAAGTTATTCAATCAAAGATCATGACATAGCCTCTAAGTTTCAGTTAGTTTCTAAGCAGCTTAAAACACCTGCTGGTTATTTATATTAGAGTGCTGGCAGGCTATTATATTAAAGTACTGCATAGAAAAAAAGCTGAGACTTCAGTGCCCCAAGTGCTAAAGTTTGAAAATGAATTTCTTCACAATGTGTACAGATACATTGAGTGAGGACTTATTTTAAAGTGATTTTGCTGTTTGTTCTGAATATGTAAAATACTTTAGTGTGCAAAGTACAAGCACAGGTTCACTCTGCTTTTCGTGAACATAGATTTTTGAATACAAAGGAGCTGTAAATTGTCATCTAGCTTTCTTGCGTGTTGTAAAATGAAGTCTAAAGTTGGGCAGACATGAGAGGGAAGTTAGTGAACTTGTCAATTAAATATAAAGCCACCCTCCTTAGTGTAGCTTGCAAACTAAACTACTTACCCTCATCCCCACGCCCAGGTTCTTTGCTGTGTGGCCCTTCTCAGTGCTGTACAGCTTTTGCAATTTATTCATTCCTATGGATAGTTCAAAGTTTTCTAGATTGCAAAGGCACTGCCATAAATAGGGATCAGCCATAGGAAATCTCCATGTATGACCTCTATGACTAAGCCCCGGTGGGTGGGGTGAAACATGTCAGATAGTGTGCTTGTGGAGTGGTGTAAGGCTGAGGCCATCTCACACATGTTATCAACATAGACTGGACTGGAAGACCAGCAATTTTTCTAAGCATACTACACACTCCTAGATGGTGATATTTCATGCCAGCACCCCATTCCTGAACACCCGCAGGACAATATATATCTTCCTTTTTTTGCTTAGAGCCACACTACAAGCAAGTAACAGCCATAGCAAATGCTGCGCAGCAGCGGCACAGTGAAAAACTAGGATGTGACACTGAAGGTAAGTATTTTAGGAGGGTATATAGATTTAAAGATTTAGTGACTATCTGATAACATGTAAAATGGAGGCAAAATATACGTTCTAGAAAAGTAAGAAGTATGGACCAGGGAACTGTGTGAAAGAGAAGTTTTTCAATACATACACTGTGTATATAGGTCAATGCAAGGCCTACTGCACTTTATTCTCTCATTTATTGGTGCTGTCAGCATGAACTCATCCATAGTTCCTTTCATATGTAGAATTGTACAAGGTAACTGCAGAGCTCCACTTCTTTATTTTTCCTTTAAAAGCAACAAATGTCAGTTGTGGTTAGCTCATATTTAGGATAATTGACAGAAGGTGGTGAATACTAGAGAATATATTTGAAGGGTCAAGAAACCAGACCCGAAACTGTTTCCAGTTTATTGTTAGTTTTGTAATTTTGTAACTTTTGCTACCTTTGATGGAAATCTAAAGAAGAGGACTAAAAAAAAAGAAAAAAAAATTATATATATATATATATAATTATTTTTTTTTTTTTTTAAAGATAATACTGTTCAATTCTTTCTGGATCATCATAAAGGATCATATAGAAGGGATAACCCACAACAAATGTTCCCTGATATAATATTTCTGTTTTTTGTGGTCTTTCAGGGCAAATGATGATAAATTGGTTGAATTGTTAGACCTCCTGCATTCCTTCCTCTTCTTTGTTTATTTGTCATTTCCGATACCTCTCTCTCTCACTCCATTTTACCTTCAATGAACAGTTCAGACATGTTTGTTTTAAGAATAGTTATCCTCTTTTCTCCATTTTTTTTTTTTGCGTATTGGACTGTAATTTGGTTTATCTGTATTTTTAATTTTAAATCTAGTAATTAATGCATTACCTGAGCTTATATAAGAATGACATTTAGTGTATTTGATTTAATAACTAAATGTTTTTTAAATTATATATTACACCTCTGACATTTCATTTTACATGGTAAATATTTGCATACTGATCAATTAGACGTTCAATTATTCTATGATTTCAATATTTAAAATGATTTATGTCGTTGTAAATAAACATTGCTTTCTATGAAAATAATAATCCCAAATTCATTCAATGCTAAAACTCATGTTTATATTTATCTATTTAAATGCCATATATTGCATCACAATGATTATACTACATTGTTCCTGTCAATTTTTTAGTCTACTTAGGTCAACTAAAACACTGCACTGCAATTTCTAGAGGACTTGTCCAGTAATCCACGGTGCAAATTGCCTAAAAAAGCTCAGTATGTAGAATGTGCAATTCTACAAATAAGAACTATATAAAATATGTCACAGTATATTAACCCCTTCCTTACCGGGCCATTTCTGGCACTCCTCTCCTACATGTAAAAATCATAATTTTTTTGCTAGAAAATTACTCAGAACCCCCAAACATTATATGTTTTTTTAGCAGGGACTCTAGGGAATAAAATGGCGATCATAGCAACTTTTTATATTACACGATATTTGCGCAGGAATTTTTCAAACACTTTTTTTTTGGAAAATAAATAGTTTAGAGAATTAAAAAAATACAAAACAGTTAAATTAGCCCAATTTTTTTGTATGTTGTAAAAGAGGATGTTACGCTGAGTAAATTGATACCCAACATGTCACGCTTTAAAATTGCGAACACTCGTGGAATTGCGCCAAACTTTGGTACTTAAAAATCTCCATAGGCGATGCTTTAAAAATGTTTACAGGTTACATATTTAGGGTTACAGAGGAGGTCTAGTGCTATAATTGTTGCTCTCGCTCTAACGCACGCGGCAATACCTCACATGTGTGGTTTGAACACCGGTTACATATGTGGGCGGGGCTTATGTATGCGTTCGCTTCTGCGCGGGGGGACTTTAATTTTTTTTATTATTATTATTATTTATTTTACTTTTTTTTTACACTGTCTCTTTCATTTTTTTGGGTTTTTTTTTGATCACTGTTGTTCCTATTACAAGGAATGTAAACATCCCTTGTAATAGGAATGGTGCGTGACAGGTCCTCTTTAGGGAAAGATATGGGGTCAACATGACCTCACATCTCTCCTGCAGGCTGGAAAGACCGAGATCAGAAAAAAAAAATTCTGATCCTAGCCTTTCCAGCCGTGATCACAGTTTTGTTTACTAAAGCCGGCCCGGACATGACGTCATAACATCGCGCCCGGGCCTCTGAGGGTCGTAGAGATGACTGGTGACCAGACGGTCATCAGTCATCTCCCTGACGACAATCCAGCGGCGACGGATTCCTTCTCCATGCCGCCGATCGTACGGGCGACCCGGGAGAAGCACCGAATGGCGGCCGGAGGGGGGGACGTCCCCTCCTGCTGCCTATAAGAATGATCAAGCGGCTGAACTGCCGCTATGATCATTCTTATGGTGCGCAGAATTGCCAGCCTGAAAGAATGATATCTGGATGGTGCCTGTAGCTGCTGGCACCGTTCAGATATCACCCCTCAAAGTCCAGGACGTCCTACCGGTGGGAAGGGGTTAATAACCTCTTTCAGGTTAATTTCATAAGAAGTAGACCTTACTTTTGGTCCGAATGTAAATACAGACAAATTATTGGTTATTTGTAGATTTAGATGTAATAGTAGTGAATTTCGTTAAAATTAATTTGATTTAATTTCGTTATTTGTTTTCTAAGGAATTCCAAATTTTCGTAATGATTTGAATTCAGTCGAAAAATGATCGACGATTAGAATTCTGTGTGAAGAATAGCCGGCTGTAAAGGAGCAGGCCATGGATTTTTTAATAAAGGAATTGTCAAAAATTTGTATTGTGTCTTTATTCATTTTTTACTCTATGTGCTTTGTACCCCATACTCATTCACATGGGGGGGGGGCAGGATCTGGGGGCTTGTGGCCTGGTATGTGTCCTGGTATGTCGCCCCCTCTTTCTTGGCCTGCCAGGCTGAATGCTTGGATAAGGGTCTGATATGGATTTGGGGGGGGGGGGGGGGGGGGG
>BLSH010420529.1:405643-427319 GCA_018402905.1 Glandirana rugosa
CCCCCCCCCCCCCCCCCCCCCCCCCCCCCCCCCCCCCCCCCAGACTGGCGGCTCCCTCCCAGGTGAGGCATGCTCCACAGCCTCTGCTACATTCTCCTCTCTTCCACCTGAACTCTTTTCCCACCTGCTGGCAGATTACTGTATTTAAGAAGGCCTGTCCCTGCCAATCCAAACTGTGGATTTGTCAGGGCTCCTTGTCACACATCAGGGCTCCTCATCCATCCCCTTTTCCAGAGCTTTCCTGGCTCAAAAAGGTAGGAGTATCCTAGGGGTGTCCCTTCCTGCAATCACCAGCCCTCCCTGAGCCACTCCCCAGACCAGATCAAAATAACCAGGCCTGCACAGATTTTACCTCTCATATCAAAAATCTACAAAAATAGAGCACCTATCACTATGGGGCCACTACAGTAATGATTATTTCAATTGAGTTTCTGTAGGTTTAGAGAAAGACTGAGACCGCGGTTTGGCATAAAACAGGTGTAGGAAAAGCCAGGAACAGGTGAAGAGTATATGGCAAGGAATATAATGATCCACCCTTCAAGCATACACCCAAAACTGATCTGCCCTTTAATAAAATGCTTATACTTCACACAAGCTTCTCTACACTTATTATTATGATAAATTCCAGATCTTGTTATTTGTGATTTTGGGTCATTGCGATGGCCTACCTATGCAGTGAAATCAAATTCCAAGAAAAAAATGTGTCTTTTTCATCATTTATAATTCAGTCTTAATAGCATAGTACAGCCATCTGCATTCACTGGTTTGATGTCTAAGTACAAGAAAGACAAAAGATATGAGCATTGTATGGAGCATTATTACCATTTGAACAGTCGCTTCAGCTGCCTATCACTGCCAGTCTAGTGAAAGAAGCGCGCCCCCCCTGCCTTTTCTTTATTTGACTTTTTATGCTATGCTTGACATGGGAACATGCTTTTATAGATAAAGACATGCAACGTATTTAAAGGTACACTCCGTTTACACACAAAAATTCATCACTGCCATTTTTTATCCTGGAAGTTTTAGTACACCGATCCACCTTGTTTGGTATAACCTTCAGGTCCACATAAATAAACTATTGTTCTTGGAATAGGTTATCTTGACCTGTCAGTTCTGCTTTCCAAGGGCTCTCAACTGCACCTTTCTGCAATTCTGATGCACACATGCCCATTGTAGGTGCTTTTGGCTGTTGACACGGGTCAGCATGAGCACCCTGACCGATCTGCAGTCCCATACACAACAAACTGTGATGCACTGTGTGTTGACACCTTTCTATTGGAACCAGCATTAAATTGAATGAGAATTGCGCGGTCGTGCGACATTTTACCCAAACAAACTTTTTATTATTTTGTTCCCACAAATAGAGCTTTATTTTGGTGGTATTTGATCATCTCTGCGGTTTTTATTTTTTGCGCTACAAATAAAAGAAGACTGAAAATTTTGAAAAAAAAAAAAAAGTTTTCCTTTGTTTCTTTCACAAAATTTAGTATAAGTACATTTTCTCCTTCACTGACGGGCACTGATGTGGCTACACTGATGGGCACTGATGAGGCAGTACAGATTGGCACTGATGAGGTGGCACCGATAAGGTTGTACTGATGATGGGGCACATATAGGAGGCACTGATAAGCAACACTGACGGGCACTGACAGGTGGCATTGATATGTGGCACCGGTGGGCACTCATAGGTGGCACTGTTAGGTGGCAATGGTGGGCACTGATTGTGGCACAGGTGGGCACTGATAGGTGGCACAGGTAGGCACTGGTACATGACACTGGTGAGGCACTGGTGCATATAGCACTGTTAGGGATGGCACTGACAGGCATCATATATGGGCACAGTGCCATCCCTACGGTGCACTGTATTGCCCTTACCTGGTGGTCTAGTGGGGGCTCCCTGGTGGTCCTGGGCTGCCTCCTGATTTTCTCCCTGGTGGTCCTGGGTGTCCTCCTTATGCTGTCCTTGGGGGGGGGGGGCTCCCTGGTGGTCCTGGTCGGCTCCTTGGTGGTCCAGTGGGGTGATCCTGAGGGGGACTGCACTGATAAATGTTCAGCGCAGCCCCCCCCCCATCAGAGGATAAATGGCTCTTCCTATTTACACTGTGATCAGCCGTGATTGGTCACAGCTGATCACATGGTAAAAGGCTTCCGCTGGAAGCCTTTTACCTCGGTCAGTAATGCGGTGGGTCAGACTGACCCACAGCACCACCGTTCGCCACGATGCGCTCCCTCGCAGGCGCGCGATCGCGGATTATCCTGAGGACGTCAATAGACGCCCAATCAGGATAGTGAACACCCCACCCAGCCGTCATTTGTCAATAGGCTGGGCGGGAAGTGGTTAACCACTTTCCTACTGGGCACTTAAATCACACTCCTGCCCAGACCAATTTTCAGCTTTCAGCACTGTCACACTTTGAATGACAATTGCGCGGTCCTGCTACACTGTACCCATATGAAATTTTTATCATTTTTTTCTCCACAAATAGAGCTTTCTTTTGGTGGTATTTAATCACCACTGGGTTTTCTATTTTTTTCTAAAAATAAAAAATAAAATTGAATTGAAATAAAAAACGAAATAGTTTCATAGTTTGCTACACATTTTTTAAAACAGGTAATTTTTCTCCTTCATTGATGTGCGCTGATGAGGCTGCACTGATGGGCACTGATAGGCTGCACTGATGGGCACTGATAAGGTGACACTGATAGGTGGCACTAAAGGTCACTGGTAGGTGACCCTGATAGGCAGCACTGATCGGTGGCACTGATGGGCATTGATTGGCAGCACTTATTGGCATTGATAGCTGGCACTGTGGGCACTGGTATGTGGCACTGGTAGGTAATGATAGGTGCACTGGTGGGCACAGACAAAGCATCTGCAGCGCTCTGTGTGAGGGACCGATGTCCCTCTGACAGAAGCCGGTGATCAGCTTTTTTTCCCCTCACGCTGTCAGCATTCAGTCTTTAATTACTGCCATTGGTTCAACACTGAGCACACTTCAAAATTATTTTACAGAAGAATAACATGCAGAAAAATATGGATGTCTGTGATGCATAGAAGATGCATAGCATGGAATGACTGGCAGTTCTATTTAGAGGCACTGTGAAAACCCTGCTGGATCAAGACATTTCTATCAACTCCGATAAAGGGAAATTTATTGTGACTTTAGTACAGTTGCAATATTTTCTGCATAGTATAAGGCTGGGTTCACACTTATGCAAACTGAATGCAGGTTTATCCACATCCAATTTGTATGACAGGAGAGTGTACCTGGCTTGTACCGGAGCCAGTTCACACACCTCTGGGGCAGCCGTGGTCCGCATTTGTCTTTGGTTCTGATTCAGGTGCGTATTCAGGCCCAAATTCAGATGTGATTTGCACCTGAATCGGTGAACAGGCACGCACCGGACCCCCTGCTGTGAGCCGCGGCATGTGTGAACCCAGCCTTAAGTGTTAGTTCAGTTTAGTATCAGAGATGAAAACCACGAATAAAAAATAAATGAATAAATTGTGCAGCGTTAAATTACTATTCCCCTTTCACCTGGGCGCCTCTGCTAAGTGGAAACTGCTTGCTCAGGAATCTGCTGATCCCTTTGAGCAGGCGTATGACAGGTAGGGATGCCACATCATCCCTTTAATCCAGGACACATATGGATTGCACAGGTTGTTCTGAGGCTAATTTAATGCAGATGAGGCACCAAGTGAATTTAATTACCACCTTGATCAGCCACAGAACCTGTGCAATTGATAGGTGTCCTGGATTGATGTGTCCTGGATGATGTGGCAACCCTAATGACAGGTCCATGTCCGTACGCTATGCAGAGCAGACATGGACACAGCCCCGCTCTCCTCTTTGGGGCAATCAGATGGAAACAGATCGCTTGTCCGTTTCCATCTGATGCCATCCCATCTGCCGGACGTCTCTTTTTGGCAGACAAGATGGGATCAGATGGAGGCAGGTGTCAACAGACATGTGTCCACTGACATCCAACGCTCCATAGAAGAGACTGGAGGGTCTGATCAGGTCCACCTGAAAAACTGACAGGTGGACCTGATCAGACAGCCCATGTGAAAGGGGCCTAAAGGAATTGGGCCTTTTCACTTTGCCAAGAGAATGATAGTAAGGCTGGGTTCACACCATTGCGAATTGGTTGCAGGTTCCCCGCATCCAATTCGCAATAGCAGGAGATTTTGACCGGCTCTTTATGGAGCCAGTTCACATATCTCCGCAGCAGGTCTGGTGCGTTTTTCACAAAAACGCTGTGCGACTTTTGGTCCATTTCAGGTCCGAATTCAGCCCAAAATTCGGGCTGAAATGGGACCTGAAATGGTGAACCAGGACGCACCGGACCCCTGCTGTGAGCCACATGCGGTTCATATGTGAACCCAGCCTAAAGAAGGTGAAACTGTGCTCACATTTTATTTACTTTGGCTTATGTATAGCCAAACCTTTTTTTTTTGTTTAATCAGAAATATTTGGGAAATCAATTTTTTTTTTAGTTTTGAATAGAATAGGTAAGTATTATTGTGTCCTGTTGGGCAGATTTCCTTTCAGACAGCAATAAAAAAAGACTTGACAGATGATTTACTCATTCCCTAGTTTATTCAGAACCAAACATAATATTTAGGCTATACATACATGTAATCGCACAAGAAGGGATTACCTATGGTTAGGGACAGATGATTGGGCCTGGGTGCAATATTTCTGCACCCAGGGTTGACAATCTGTTCCTAACAGGCTTTCCAGCCACAGCTGTTCACATAAATCTATGATTCTTGCCACAGGAATTTGGTTCTTTGTTCCTAAATGCTTGTGTAAGTTTAGTCTTAAGCCTCGTACACACGGTTCGACGGTCGTACGACCGAAAGGACCAAATCGTATGTTGGCAGTTGTATCTAGCATACTGACATGCACTACACGATCGTACAACCAAGCTGAACGTAGTGTCGTGTTATGAACGTATAAAGAGAAAGTTCAGGTGCATGTAATTAGTGTCCGGCCGTTCCTGACTTCTGAGCATGCGTGTTTTGCACAATACAACTTGTTGGACCTACTTTTCTGTACACACGATACAACGGTCGTAAGACCGCTTGTTGGTACTACCAAGTTTTCTAGTTTGCTCATACAACTCCTGTTGTACGACCGTCAGGCGTCGGCTGTTCTAATCGCGCGCACTTACAAACGATTTCGCATACAACGGTCGTTCATACGACCTGTTGTGTACGACCGTCGAACCGTGTGTACGAGGCATTAGTAAAGCAACCATGTGGTTTTAAAAGTGCAGTTTCAAAGAAGGCACCTATAGACACCAATAGGCACCAGTAAAGGCACCTAGCAGTGCACTGTATGGATAATAGAGCAAAAGCGTTGCATAGAGGAGCTTGGTCACCACTGAAACCAAAGAAAATCTGAAGTATAGAATTGGCTATAGGGCCCCATTTACACCTGAATGCAATGAATGCAGAACATGCATTTTCATCTGAAGAGGTGCATTGCATTAGATTGCCCATTTAAAATAAATGGGCTGAAAAGCAACTTGTAGGCCCTAGAGCACATCACAATATACGCTGAGCTAAATTCAGAAAGCTAAAACACCAACATAAGGATCTCTAGATGATATTTGAAAAAAAAAACAGGCAAATAGCTAAAAATAGAGTTCCTTAGCCTTGAGTGGCACTTTGTGAATTGAGCCTTCTGTAAGTTGCTGTAGAGCAGTGGCTTTCTGGAGGTGAGTTAAGCCTCATACACACGCGCAGATTGTTGGACAACCGAACGCCCAACTTTTTTTTCCAAATTGGCTGTTGGCGGTTTTGTCTAGCGTACTGACGGTAGTCAGGTAATCGGCCAACAAAGCCGAACGTAGTGACGTGTTACAAGTTTAAGTTCGGGTGAATGTGATTTGTGAATTAAGAACACAGGTTTACATGACGAACACTTCCTGGATTCCGAGCATGCGTGTTTGCACTTCCAACTTTTTGTTGGGCCAACTTCTGTACACAGGAGCCAACAATTGTCCAACACCATGTTGGCAAACAAAAGTTTTCTAGACTTGTCAGCCAACTTCTGTTGGACGATAATTGTAAATCGGCTGTCGAATCGTGCTTACTAATGGTCGGATAATCGGCCAACAGGTTGTTGGACAGCCATTGTTGGCCGATAATCATACCGCGTGTACAGGCCTTTAGTGTACTATTCAAAATCAATCAATCATGCATGGTGAACTTCCGGCACACGGTAATGTAAGGGTCATCCATGCAGCCAGAAAAAACGCTGCATGTAGATGCGTATTTTCTGTATGAAAGAAAATTTTTATATATAAAATATGCACCTAAAGCACTTCCATTTATGCAAGTTTATGCGCGTTTACGTGTGTACGTGAGTAAAATATGCGGATGCATATGCGTAAATTCTGCAGCTGTGTCCTACCTTTTTTGTGTGTGACTAAACGCAATGAACATTTTCATGTACACACTCTGTGTGCATTGGGCTCATTGATTACTATAGTGCTGTATTTAGATGCATACAAACCATCTGCTGTACGTATCTAAATACTTCATTTTTTCAAACGGGGCGGACTCCGTAATGCACATCCGCCTGCTCAGCAGGGGATCTCTCCACTGAGCAGGGGGATGACAGGTCTGTGCCCACTCCACTATGCAGAGCAGACATGGACACAGACCCACTGTTCTCTATGGGGTGATCAGATGGAAACGGACCGCCTGTCTGTTTCCATTTGACTGTCATCCGATCCGTCCACTGGACGTATGAAGAATGGATCCCCCATCCGCTTTTGGCAGACAGGATCGGATGCCACTGACATCTGCTGCTCCTTAGAGAACAATGGCTGGTCGATCAGGTCCACCTGAAAAACTGACAGGCGGACCTGATCAGACCGCCCATGTGAAACCAGCCTTAAAGCTGATTGTATCCCCCCAATTGTGATTTCTACCTACAGGTAAGCCTATAATAAGGCTTACCTGTAGGTAAAATGAATATCTTCTAAACCTGTAGGGCAGTGGTTCTCAACTCCTGTCCTCAGGATCCACTAACAGGCCAGATTTTAAGTATTACCTTGGGGAGATGCAGACGAGAATACTGCAATCACTGAGCAGCAAATGATATCTCCTGTGATGCATTTCAGTTATCCTGCAAACTTGGCCTGTTAGTGGGTCCTGAGGACAGGAGTTGAGAACCACTGCTGTAGGGTTTAGGAGATATTCACCTTGCATGCAGCCACTGACGTCAGCGGCGAATGCACAGTGAAGTTCCGGCAAAGGCCTGGCGTATCCTGCCGGAATGCAGGGCTCCTGTGCGCATGCGCGGGAGTGATGTCTCACAGCTCTGGCCACTCACAGCGCCGGAGTTGTGAACCCGGAAGGAACCCCCGAGGGATCATGTTAACTCCCTCATCGGTAACCGGGCGGCCCTGTCGGAGCTTAGTTCTAAGGGGAGTATTTCATAATGAGCTAGAATGCTGTGCATACTAGCTCATCATGCCTTTGCCTTACAGGTTTTTTTTTCCCGTGGGTGTACAACCGCTTTAACCAGGGCTTTGTGAAACCCTAAGGTCCCTACTGAGGTTGCTAGGGATTCCTTGAGCAGTGAGCAATGGAAAATTGATCTCCTACCTACACCACTAATGCCAGACTAAAACCGGAAGAAAGAGTCTAAGATAATTTGATTTTGCTGGTAAAAAATAAAGTCATATAAAAACAGCCAATGCTATTTTTTTTTTACCAGCAATTAAAAAGATTTTGAACTCTTTCATCTGGTTTTTGTTTGGCGCTCCTTTCTGAATTTCTATTGTTTGAGCTACTTTTGGGTGCCCCCTGAGGGAACCATCTCACCAGAGCTATTGAGCTTGTTTGAAGTTTTCTTTCATCTGACTACATGTGCAAATCTAAATGTTCCCAGTGCCTTTTTGAGTATGTTGTTCTGGGGCACCAATGCATGGGAACACTTCTATACTTGCCAATAATATTAGAAGGTGCCACCATTTTTACTGTCTTTTGTGAATGTATTATTACTAAAATTGTTGTTTTACAGAGCAGGAGGGGTGTCAAATATGCCGGGTATACCATATTGTTGATTTTACATTTAAAGCATTCTACAGGTTATGGCAGTGTTTCTCAAACTTTTTTTCAGTCGTGGCACGCTTCAAAACTTTGCAAAATCCAGAGGCACCCCAATCTAAAATGTAAATGTGTTCATTTTCCCAAGCTGAGTCTGGGAAGATGCACAGAACCGCCTTGATGAAATTAACTAGCCCCCATCAGATCAGAGTTCCCCCCATCACATCAGAGCTCCACTCCTCACATCTCCTCCGTTCACATTAGAGGCCCCCTATGCATGTGACACCCCCATCCTGGGCAAACTTATTCCCGTGCTTGCGGTATTCAGTGGCAACCCGGAATATACCTGGGTTGAGGAACTCTGGTTTGGTGATCACTATGAAATGCAAACTGTAGGTATAATTAGTTCCCCGAGACCTGAAAAATATTTCAAAGGTTTCCCTGGGGTAAGAAGGGTGAGAAAGCCTGCTATAGCCAGCTTCCATGCAAAATGCAGGTACAGTAAACTAACACTGCCATACCGCTACATGCTTAAGCTCTACAATTCATAGATTGTGCTTAGATTTTCTCTTGAAACCATAGAAACAATTGGGGACTGTCCTTGATACTTTTTTTTATTTGCACTAAATTGTATGTTAGTACAGATAAAAAAAAGTATCGAGGGCAGTACTCAATTGTTTCTCTTGCAAGTACACTAGTACGGCTACAATCACCTCTCTTGAAACCATCTATCCTGAATTCTTCCCAGCTCTACCATATGAGGCTCTGAGAGCCTCCTGGGGTTAAATAGGACCGCACACCTAGAGCCAGGCCTGTCTAAACCTTAGTGGGTATAAACAGTGAGATCTAAGCTTTAAAAGCACATAGGGAGGCACAATTACTGACCCTGCCCTGCTACTTCTGGGTGCCTCGTTAGTGAAAAACAAACTGGAATTACAAAAGACAAGCAATGAGGGATGACTTCCTGTTGGGAAGGTTCACTCAAGTGCTCCTTGTCAAACACTTATAGCAAGTGGTAATAAATTAGATCAAATTATTTCACCGATTTCACTGTTATTATTATTTTTTTTTTTTTCGTTTCTTTGCCTTAAAGCAAACTACAGCTCCGGACTGATTTAATGACAGCAAACTTCCACTTTTTATAAAACTTCAAAGCATATTTTACAGGGGGGAAAAAACCTAACCTTGATTTGGTCCATCTCTCTACTTGCAGGCTTCCCCTTCGCTCATAAATTTCAGATGAATGCATAGTCTGTAGACTTTGATGGATTTATTAAAATGCTTTTCAATGGTAGAATTATAGTTTTGTTGGGGAGGATTTTCTTCATTTTCCAGCCAAATGCACACTATGCTAATTAAACATTTGCAACAAATGTAGATTTACAACACATTTCCTGGCAGCTAGCTCCATTTTTTTCTCATATAGTTTTGTTTTTTATAAAATATTGCTAAGTGGGGTTGCAAGAGGTTGAATATACTATTTAAGCCTTAGACATTATCTGTAAAAGGAGTATCTGTGTAATGTAAGGAGTGAATAAAGAGTATATCAATTGTGGATAGAAATAGAAAATATTTGAACTGCACAGAAATACTGTATATTACTGAAGTGTTTTGCTCTTTGGAGAGACAAACTCAGACTGAACAGTGTGCAGGATATTATTATTATTATTATTATTATACAGGATTTATATAGCACCAGCAGTTTGCGCAGCGCTTTACAAAAATGAAGGCAGACAGTACAGTTACATCACAATTTGGTACAAGAGGAATCAGAGGGCCCTGCTCGTTAGAGCTTACAATCTAAGAGGGAGGGTCAATTGATACAAAAGGTAAAAGCTGTGGGGGATGAGCTGTTGTAGAAAGAAAGAGTATTAGGTAGAAGCTGGATAGGCTTCTTTATAGAGAAAGGTTTTCAGGGATCGTCTAAAGATGGATAGATTAGAAGACAGTCAGACTGATTGGGGTAGGGAGTTCCAAAGGATGGCAGAAGCTCTCGAGAAATCCTGGAGGCGAGCATGGGAGGAGGTGACAAGGGAGCTAGAGAGCAGGAGGTCTTGGGAGGACCGAAGAGGGCGGCTTGGTTGGTATTTTGAGACCAGGTTAGAGATGTAGCTGGGGCCAGAGTTGTGGATGGCTTTGTAAATTATTGTAGGTACTTTCAATTTTATACGTTGGGTGAGTGGAAGCCAGTGGAGAGATTGGCAGAGAGGGGTGGAGGACACTGAGCGGTTGGCAAGGTAGATAAGTCTTGCAGCAGCATTCATTATGGACTGAAGGGGGGATAATGTATGTAAAGGTAATCCAATGAGGAGAGAGTTGCAGTAGTGGAGGCGAGAGATAACCAGAGAGTGAATTAGAAGCTTGGTGGTGTCATTGGTTAAAAAGGGGCGTATTCTAGAGATGTTGCGTAGGCTGAGGCGGCATGATTTGGACAGGGATTGGATGTGGTCTGGAAAGGACAGTTCAGGGTCTAGGGTTACCCCTAGCACCCTGGCATGTGGGGACGCACTAATAGTTGTGCCATTGATCTTAACAGAGAAGTCAGGGGAAGGGGCACGTGGGGGAGGAAATATCATGAGCTCAGTTTTAGATAGATTCAGTTTGAGGAAGTGCTGTGACATCCAGGCTGATATGTCTGTTAGTAAGGCAGTGATCTGTGAGGAGACTGATGGGGTGAGCTGAGGGGTAGAGAGATAGATATGGGTGTCATCGGCATATAAATGATAGCAGAAGCCATGGGAGGTTATCAGCTGACCCAGGGAGGACATGTAGATAGAGAATAGTAGGGGTCCAAGGACAGAACCTTGGGGGACCCCAACGGTGAGAGGAGTTGGAGAGGAGGAAGTGGAATTGTAAGTGACACTGAAGGTGCGGTGAGATAAGTAAGATTCAAACCAATGGAGAGCACAGCCATGGAGACCAAGCAAATTTAGTTTTTTTGAGGAGGAGAGGGTGATCGACTGTATCAACAGCAGCGGAGAGGTCCAAGAGTAAGAGTACGGAATAATGAATGTTGGTTTTTGCTGTTAGTAAGTCGTTTGTGAGTTTTAGGAGGGCAGTTTCTCTGGAGTGGTGTGGACGAAATCCAATATAACATAAATGATTAAGTGCTTTGTTCCCTCTAAGCTTATTGATCCATATGAAATTCATTGAGTGGCTGGAGAGAAGGTGTACTTAGTCAATGCTTGTATTCACTCCCTATGCAGGAGATTTCAGCTGACGTTTGAAATCAGTCTGAGAATAAGACCCCATACACACGATTAGATTTTCTGCAGATTTTTTCCTTCAGATTTACCAAAACCATATAATATTAGGTCAATCCTTAAGGCTGGTTTCACACCATTGCGGTGCGAATTCCAGCCCGTCTGCTTCTGAGAAGGGACGGAGCCGCCATTCGGCGGCTCATGTCCGTTCTCGCAGCGCATCCGCTGCTCGGGGAGGGAGGGGGGGGTGCAGCGAGGAGGGGAAAGATCCCTGCAAAATCGCTGTTCAATGCGGAGCACATCTGCGGGTTAGATGCGCTCCCATTGAACTCAACAGACTGGGAATTCGCACCGCATTGCACAAAAAACGTGTGCGGTTTTTGTGCAATGCGGAGTGCGAATGCACCGCACATATGTGAACTGGACACCTTGAAAACAATGTGTTTTCAAGTGTCCTGCGAATTGGATGCGGTTTAAGCCGCATCCAATTCGCATAGGTGTGAACCCAGCCTTAGAGTTTAAATTTGTATGCAATCGGGCAGGCCCTTGCACTGCATGATTTTGGTAAATCTGAAGACAAAAATCTGCAGAAAATCTAATAGTGTGTGTGGGGTCTGAGTCTCACCTTAACCAGTCAGTGATGGGGAATCTTTTTGGGCCTGAGTGCCCAAACTGCAACACCAAACCAACTTATATCTTTCAAAGTGCCAACACAATTAAACCTGAATATCAAGGTTTTAGTTTAGAAAAAACAACTTGTACAGCTGTGCAAACTAATTAATAGCTTTTGCCTTAAAATAAAAACACAATAACAGAGCTTTCAAATATACAGTTTTTTATTGAAAAAAATAAAAGACATCAACTTTAGGGCGGCACAGTGGTGTAGTGGTTAGCACTTTCACCTAGCAGCAAAAGGGTTGCTGGTTTGAATCTCAACCACGACACTACTTGCCTGGAGTTTGCATGTTCTCCCTGTGCCTGCGTGGATTTCCTCCGGGTACTCCTGTTTCCTCCCACACTCCAAAGACATGCTGGTAAGTTAATTGGATCCTGTCTAAATTGGCCCTAGTATGCATATGTATGAATGTGAGTTAGGGACCTTAGATTGTAAGCTCCTTGAGGGTAGGGACTGATGTGAATGTACAATGTATCTGTAAAGCGCTGCGTAAATTGACGGCGCTATATAAGTACCTGAAATAAATAAATAAAAAATAAATAAACTCTACATGTGCATGTATTTTTGGATAAGAATGCATTTGCTGAGCACTGGTAAGGATGCATTTGTTGAGCACTGGTAAGGATACATTTGCTGGGCATTGGTAAGGATGCATTTGCTGGGCATCAGTAAGGATGCATTTGCTGGGCACTGGTAAGGATGCATTTGCTAAGCACTGGTAAGAATCCATTACAGGGCACTGGTAAGGATGCATTTGCTGGGCATTGGTAAGGATGCATTTGCTGGGCATCAGTAAGGATGCATTTGCTGAGCACTGGTAAGGAAGCATTTTCTGAGCACTGGTAAGGATGCATTTGCTGAGCACTGGTAAGGATCCATTACTGGGCACTGGTAAGGATCCATTGCTGGGAACTGGTAAGGATGCATTTGCTGGCCATTGGTAAGAATGCATTTGCTGACCACTGGTAAGGATGCATTTGCTGACCACTGGTAAGGATCCATTGCTGGGCACTGGTAAGGATGCATTTGCTGACTACTGGTAAGGATGCATTTGCTGAGCACTGGTAAGGATCCATTGCTGGGCACTGGTAAGGATGCATTTTCTGGGCATTGGTAAAGATGCATTTGCTGACCACTGGTAAGGATGCATTTGCTGGGCATCGGTAAGGATGCATTTGCTGACCACTAGTAAGGAAGCATTTGCTGACCACTGGTAAGGAAGCATTTGCTGAGCACTGGAATGGATCCATTGCTGGGCATTGGTAAGGATCCATTGCTGGGCACTGGTAAGGATGCATTTGCTGGGCATTGGTAAGGATGCATTTGCTGAGCGCTGATAAGTTGCATGGAGTTTGCATGTTCTCACTGTTCTTGTGTGTTTTTTACCCCCATATTCCAAAAAAAACATGCTGGTAGGTAATTGGCTCCTATCTAAATTGGCCCCTGTGTGTGTATGAATGCATGTGAGATGAGGACCTTAGATTGTAAGTTCCTTGAGTGATAGGGACTGATGTAAATTTGCAGTAAATACGTTAAATGTCAGCTCTAAATAAATACCTGTAATATAAATAATAAGGGAATGTTTTAAGGTCTTTTTCTCTGGTATAAAATATTGCAAGCTGAAATTATTACTATTATGTTAAATACCAAAGTGCTAAAATCTTTTTGTTCTGGAATAGGCGTAACCCATAAGAAACATAATATGGCTCCTTGTAGATTAATTCCACTCAATTTGGTTCAGTGTATTATTTGAGTTTGACAAGCCTGTCCTAGAGTGTTTAGAAAGAGTGAAGCAGCATACGAATCTAGGGTTGCCACCTCATCCCTTTAAACCCAAACACATATGAATTACACAGGTTCTGAGGCTAATTTAATGCAGATAAGGCACCACATGAGTTTAATTACCACCTTAATCAGCCACAGAACCTGTGTAATTCATGTGTGTTCGGGTTTAAAGGGATGAGGTCTGAAAAGGGTGGTATTGCGCTTAGGATGTAAATGGAAGCTCAGCGGCTGCCCTCCAATAACTCCCTCCCTGTGGGGGGGAAACTACAAACTCTACAATATTTGGATATGGCGCTGTCTGAGTGTGAAATGTAAATTAAAAAATATATTGAGAAAAGGTGCTAGTATGACGTGCTAGTATGTGTTAGCAATCTATATAGTCTGTAAACAGTAATAAAGTGCTAATATAAAAACAATGAATCTTAAGGTGCAAAAAGTGCTTGATAATCTTCCTGTGTGAACCATGTATGTGTTTTATAACAGATATTTGAAGGAGAAAACTTTTAAAGTGCAGTTGTGTTAAATCATCTTTCTATGGTGTTCAATCATTTACAATAAGCATAAGACATGATATACAGTGCATATTCCATTAAAACTGCAATACTGACACCAAGGGTATAATTAAAGATCCACAGACTGCTGTTGCCCTAATATAGTTCAAAACTGTCCATATATCTCGCTTAACCATATAGGTTCACAGTTCATGGGTGTTGACTCCACAGTGTCCTTTCTTATTCATAGATAAAACAATTCTTTTTGCAGTTATAAAGTGTGCAGTGCTCAAAGGTGCTTTCTTATTCCTTATAAACAAATGCTGTGAGGTAGAAGTGATCACTCGTGTTCCCCTATGGACCCCTCCTTACCAGAGGGCATTACCCCTGCAGGGGTGAAATGCCTGTCTTTTTAATCCACCGGTAATCCACACCTTTGATAACGTCAAACCGACGAAACGCGTCAGTTGACTAGCTGCACACACGTCGAGTCCCTACGTCACACCCAGCGCTCTCCAAACTAACGACGGCAGTACACTCCACACACGGCACAGGAAGCTTGCGGGTCTTCCTCTACAGGAGTAAGCCGTACACGCTGGAGGAGGGTGTTTGACAAATCAGGGCTTTTTACTAGTTTTACATTAAGAAACCCATATGTCACCGGGACTGGGTTAATGTTTGAACTATTTTACCTTGTAAGCTGGATGTTTTTAACATTTTTGGAATAAAAAGCAACAAGTTTTTACATACTTACACTATGGAAGTCTACTCTGGTTTTTTTCCCTAACAGTCGGATGGATATACGCCCAACAGCGAGGATTACCGGTGGATTAAAAAGACAGGCATTTCACCCCTGCAGGGGTAATGCCCTCTGGTAAGGAGGGGTCCATAGGGGAGCACGAGTGATCACTTCTACCTCACAGCATTTGTCTATAAGGAATAAGAAAGCACATTTGAGCACTGCACACTTTATAACTGCAAAAAGAATTGTTTTATCTATGAATAAGAAAAGACACTGTGGAGTCAACATACATGAACTGTGAACCTATATGGTTAAGCGAGATATATGGACAGTTTTGAACTATATTAGGGCAACAGCAGTCTGTGGATCTTTAATTATACCCTTGGTGTCAGTATCGCAGTTTTAATGGAATATGCACTTTATACCATGTCTTATGCTTATTGTAAATGATTGAACACCATAGAAAGATTATTTAACACAACTGCACTTTAAAAGTTTTCTCCTTCAAATATCTGTTATAAAACACATACATGGTTCACAGAGGAAGATTATCAAGCACTTTTTGCACCTTAAGATTCATTGTTTTTATATTAGCACTTTATTACTGTTTACAGACTATATAGATTGCTAACACATACTAGCACGTCATACTAGCACCTTTTCTCAATATATTTTTTAATTTACATTTCACACTCAGACAGCGCCATATCCAAATATTGTAGAGTTTAAAGGGATGAGGTGGCAACCCTAGTGGGATTCTTAAAGTGGTTGTAAAGGAAGAAGGTTTTTTAACTTCATGCATTCTATGCATGAAGGTAAAAAATCTTCTGTATGCAGCAGCCTCCCCAATGCTTATCTGAGCCCCCTCTCGATCCAGTGATATCCACGAGATCCTTGCCTCTCCGGGGACTCGCTATGCTGATTGCCCATTGGCTCCCTCTGCTGTCAATCACAGCCAGTGAGCCAAACAGGAAACGGAGGGGGCGGGGTTGAACAGCAGCTCTGTGTGTGTGAATGAACACATAGAGCAGCGGCTCGGCTTAAGGTGCCCCCATAGCAAGCTGCTTGCTGTGGGGGCACCCGACAGGAGGGAGGAGCCAGGAGCACTGGCATGGGACCCAAGAAGAGGAGGATCCGGGCCACTCTGTGCAAAACCACTGCACAGAGCAAATCAGCATGACATGTTTATTATCTTAATGAACAAAAAAAATGAAAGCTTTACAATCACTTTAAGAAGTGGGGATGATCTTGTTCTATTAGGCTCCATTCACACCAATGCGTTTTTTCATGCTTTTTGCAAAAACACAAGACATTATTTTTAATATGGGTTCCTATAAAACACGTTCACATCAATGCATTTTTGTGCCTCTGCATTTTTGGAAAGGGTCAGGGACTTTTTTTAAATGCAAAACGCTGCTTTTTTGGTTCAATAGACTTCAATGGAGAAGCTGCAGAAAAATATGTAGTCAAATAAAAACCAAAGAATTTCCAAGCTCAACTTACTGACCAGCTTGCGACCAACCAAATTAATCTGGCTAACAGTATGTGTTAAAAACAGGGGTTTTAACACATACTGTTAGCCAGGTTAATTTGGTTGGTCGCAAGCTGGTCAGTAAGTTGAGCTTGGAAATTCTTTGGTTTTTGTTTGATATGCGTCTGCCCTTCCAGTGCTCCTTACTGTAAAGGCCAGTTATAGGTGGGGGCAAGTGACATTTGTTTGAAAAGTATGTAGTGCCTTTTTTAACCTTAATTATGCAGCGATTTGCTTTTTCCATTTTTTAAATCTGTCCAACAACAAATTTGCCTAAAAAAAACATAAAAAATGCAAATAGTAGCAATATCCTGGTAAAATTGAAATAAAAACTCAAAAAGCACAGCAGAAACGCTCAAAAGCAACATGCATAGGTGTGAATAGAGCCTTAAGGCCCGTACACAAGATGCAAACGTTGTACAGGAATTTTCGTACGACGACTGATCGTCCAAAATTCTTACCGTTAGTATGCTCCTTTCAACAGCCGGTTTTGATTTTTCGGAAGACAAAAGCTGAATTTTTCGTACGTGAACTCAACGTCTGATTTTCGTATCATTAGTACGGTTTTCGTACGAAAAAAATTGTAAGAGCAAGACTACGCATGCTCAAAAATTAAAAAATACACACATACAAAGCTATTCAACACATTGCGTCGCTTCTGACGTTGAATTCGCTCGTACGAGAATTTTCGTATGGTTAGCAACCTCTTCACTTTCGACATGAGTCAAGCATCCAACAAGAAACAATTGTCCGAAAATCTAAGCGTGTGTATGAGGCTTTAGTCTGTAAATAACTTAATACAGCACTCTGTAGGCATGGGGAATAAATAATTAAATACATTAAAAATAGACCTCTGATCATTGGGGTGGAAAACTACTTTTACAAAAGAGCTTGGAGCAAAACAAGGCAAGGACATGAGCCAAGGGGCCACATGACGGGGTTGATGGTTTATCAGTCAAATGTTGATGAACCTGGTTGAAAAATTCTGCTTCTCAGGAGAGAAGAGTAAATAGCAATTTCCTGAACACAACACCTGTTCTGGGAGATTGAGGCTGCATTTACACCTTGGCGTTTTGAATCGCGGGCAGATTTTCCATGATTCTGTCTGCGATTTCAAAGCGCTGAGGTGTGAATGACAAGTTGCAGAATGCACATTTGAGATGCCATTCATTTGAAAGTAGCTTGTGAACTTTTTTTGAGCGACAAGCTTCAGGCATTGTGGGTTGCTGCAATTGCAACGATTTATCGTGGCAGAACTGCACCTCAATTTTAGGTGCCATTCAAAGGAATTGGCTGATTGGCTGAGACACAGCAGCGGGCTCCATTGGCTCCTGCTACTGTCAATCAAATTCAGTGAGCCAATGAGGAGAGAGAGGGGGCTGGGACCGTGCCTGAATGGACACACAGAGCAGCGGCTCGGATTGGGTGACCCCATAGCAAGCTGCTTGCTGTGGGGGCACTAGGCAGGAGGGAGGGGCCAGGAAAGCCAGTGAGGGACCCAAGAAGAGGAGGATCGGGGCTGCTCAGTGCAAAACCACTGCACGGAGAAGGTAAATATATCATGTTTGTTATTTTTAAAAAAATGAGACTATAGTATCACTTTAAGTTTTATTTTATTGCATGTGAACAGGAAGACACTATTCTGTGTATTTCTTGCTTTTAATTTTGTGTTTAACTCCAGTGGCAGCACAAGATTCTCCATCCACGCTGTATAGACAGGCCATGGCAGGACTAGAACTCTCCAATCAGCAGGGAGCTTGAACTTAGTTGATACCAAAGCTTTGGCTCTGACTCAACAGTGTGCGATCTGGATCTACTCCCCCTGCATGCGTGGGTACTTTTCACCAGCACGCTCATCAATGCCCGAGACCAGGCGGAGACTGCAGTCTTGTGAAGAATGTAACATTGAGGTAGTTCCCCGACTAAGAGATAAGCTTCCACCGTGTGCAGTAAAAAATGCAAAGTTCCCTATGAAAAGTGCTGTCCCGTGTCACTACACACTGTAACTTGGTAGATGTTGTATTAGGACGGATGTGCTGAGCCTGTGCCCACTCCACCAGTCCAGCGTACCTCCCTTATCTCACTCCCAGTAACAGAACGGGGTCTCACCAGGCACGAGCATGGACCTCATGTGTGTTTGATATTAACTCCTTCTCTTCCTGTATGTATGTAACCAGACCATGGATCTCCTCAACGCTGGTTTGGTTCTAGTTGTCACTAGAAACTGACTGCTATGGAAGGGTCCAGACAACGACCCCCTCACTACCAGAGGACCTATCACTTTACCAGGTACCTCACCTAACGACTGGTTGCTTTGTGTCCAAAACTTGGTTACTCTTAGCAACTGCATTCCTTCTTATGGTCTTGCTGAATTAACACTTTTGTAGTAGTTAAGCTTCGTACCTCTTTGTGCTTTACAGACCCAGGTTCTTTAGATATGCCAGAACTCACATGCACCCCTTTGAATAACTTCATACCATTCATAAAAAAGCCCAATCTGTAACCTTAACTATAGTTGTGTGGCTGCCAAGGCATACCTCTATGAGGTGGTAGTCCATGCTGGTATTCTCCAATGCTTGGATGTCCTCCCATTACTACGAGCTGAGCCAATAGCAGGTGGGCTGGCTGGGACCAAAAGCCTTAGAAATGAGCACACATAACTTTACTCTTTCCCCCAGCTTGGGCAAGTGGCTAACTTATTAAAAGCAGAGGTCCATCTCTGCATCTCTTTGTGCTCCCATTGGGACTTAAACACAAAATAAAAGCAAGAAACAGAGAAAACTATTTTCCTGCTCATGTGTGCTAAATTTAAAACTTCAATTGGGCTTTGGCAGCCAACAAAATGACTGATTTGTGTGTAGCTGACCAGCAGTCCATGTCCTTTATGTACGTGTATTGCTTAGAGGAAGTTGTGTTAACCTTTGATTGGTAATTAATGAATGATCACGTCGCCCTCCTACAGTTACCTTTACATTTAACATTCCAGAATGTCAGGAATCAACACCAGGTAAATGACTGGATGTAATTCATTTGATCGCTCTGGCCTGACCTCAGACACTTACAAGATTATGTATCACCAGTTCAAACTAGTTCAATCCATCCTGTGTAACTTTTCCTATAAACTAGAACTTGTCTTTCAGCTTCAGTCATAGATAGTAAGAAAACACTATACCTGCTCAAATTACAATAAAACCAAAGCTCAACATTCTACAAAAGAGGGTGACAGAGTAATTGTCTGTTTGTTATGCTGACTTTCTTGTAGTTTAGCTAAAATAAGCTTTATAGCCCGCAGGGGTGACAAGACAATATACGCACACAACAAGATACGTTCCAGATGACTAAAGGTCTCTAAAACCTCCCCATATACAGTAGTTAATACCCCTTTTCCCTGAACAATTGTATTGTAATTAACTGGAACCAAAGCCATAGTTCAGGCTATAAAACATAAAAGGCACACTTACATTGCTCAAGCTTTTATGAGTAATTTCTTAATAGCCACACACTAAGGTCTGCAATTAGTTTACTTATTGTCTTTTTGTTCCATGAAACTGCTACTACTTTGTGAAGCTGCCAAGAGTCTCTTGCAGATGCTCAGTGGGGCCATCTACTGTAACATCCCCGGGGACAAGTATAGAAATGCTGTTCTAAGAGTCACAGAGCACTCCAATTCACTTGGTCAGATACATTTATTATCAGACCTAAGAGCCAGCTTAGACCAAACTTCAGTTTGCCTATTCATAGAGGACCTGTCAGACCTGTCATAAGGATGACTAAGTAGAATATCCCCATTGCAAAAGTTCCTGGAGATGGCTTGAAGTAAATGGATGCTTTAGCAACTACCAGCTGGAAACTGGTAACAATAGAAGTCAAAGCATATATTACCAGCAGACCATGGATCTTCAAAATGGCATCCAAAAATGTATTAAAGTGATCACATCACATCAGCAAAGTTTTGGGGCCATGCAGGGCCCCTCCATCAGGCCATTACCCCAAAACATTGCAATTTACTGCTGTGATGTGATCACTTTAATACATTTTGGATGCTATTTTGAAGATCCTTGGTGTGCTGGTAATTTATGCTTTGTCAGAAGGATGACATGCAGCCTTTTAACTCAGCATGTACTGAGTCGAGCATTTCGTTTTAGGGATGTCTCTTGTTTCTAGGCACTGCAGCAGGTTGAGGATGCATTGGTGAAGATAGGACTCCATAGTGGGCACAAATGCTTTAGACATTTGTTCATGAAGTTGGGTGCATGCACAAGGCGCCATTCCAAAAACTCTGAAGACACTAAGATCTGGGAGCCTCCCATGTGGAACTGTTAGTGGGATCAACTCCTTGGAAATGGATCTCCATGTTAAGTAATTGCAATAAGCAAAAGTTGGGTACCTAGGCCCTGAAATTACTTTAAACAGGATTATATCTCTACCAATTGTGCTCCTGTTATTAATCCACAATCTAGGATTCTGGGCTCAGCCTATTTTTTGTTATAATGAAAGGGGTTTTAAGCAATGGAAACAGAAAATTAAAGTCACATTTCTAATAATACCAAGACCCGGGAGCATTCCAGATGGAATTGCTAGTGGGATCAAGTCTCTGGAAATTGATCTCCCTGTAAAAAGTAGTTACAGTGAGGGTAAGCTGGGCAGCTAGGCACTAGGACTTTAAACAGGATTCTATCTCTACCTGTGTTCTGGTGATCATTCCAAGGTTCAGGGCTCTGTCTTTTTCTTTGTCATAACAATTAGAGTTGAGCGAACACCTGGACGTTCGGGTTCTGCTGGTCCGTCCGAACTTCGGGACAAAGTCCGGGTCCGGGTCCGGACGGAACCCGAACGCTCGCACGGACAACGAACCCCATTGAAATCAATGGGGACCCGAACTTTTAGGCACAAAAATGGCTGTAGCAAAGTCCTGGAAAGCCCCAGAGGGCTGCAAAAGGAAGTAAAATGGGGGTAAGGGTAGGGCAAGTGCCCTACAAAAAAATGGGGACAGGGAAATAACTTTAAATATTTTTAAAAAAATAAAAACATAAAAAATGCAAAAATGGAGATGAATGTGGTTCATCTTCAAACTGTGTCTGAAAAGTATTAATTAACGGTAGAAGCCATATAACTGTTCTAAAATCATCTTCAAACTAGGGCAAGTGCCCTACAAATAAATGGGGATAGGGAAAATA
>BLSH010420529.1:428948-439136 GCA_018402905.1 Glandirana rugosa
TCTCACTGTCCTTTACACAATAAACGTCCTAGTGTTCCACTTTTATTTTCCAACTTTTTCTTTTGTTTAAGTCGTCGAAGTAGGTTCCTGACTACGCGACGTTATATAATGTATAAATAAAAACCTAAATTTATTGGAAAATCAACATCAGGAGATGTTGTACATTCCAGACCGGTGTCTTTTTCCGAGTCAAGTCGGTATCGTGTATAATAAATGGTATTGTTAGTGACAAAAGTTTTTACACTGAAAATACAAGACGAGGGTAACAAATTTTGTAGATAACAATAATCACAACTCGCTTGGGCCTGACATTGCAAGCCCAGGCATCGAACCCGAACGATTTTTGAAATGTCCGGGTCCGGGTCCGTGCCCCGGACACCCGAAAGTTCGGTACGGACCCGAACGTTACAGTCCGGGTTCGCTCAACACTAATAACAATAGATGTTTTAAACAATGGGAGCAGAACATAAAAGTCACATTTTTGAAAACAGTGATTGTTATGGTAAATAATATGTGCTATGGCTGAACTGAGCCTTTTTCTGTGGCCAGACCTTACATGTTGTAGAGGACTACAACTAAAAGGTTATTTAAATCCAAAAATAAATATGTAATATATTGCAGCGCATCAGTCCTTGGATGAAGCTGCTGAATTTGTTTTCTTTTTCAACCTTTTATTTTCACCTTGTGATCCTGCAAATAACACATTTCCTGTCACTCTTTATCTACACTATTTTTTCCTTGTAACCTATAGAGGGAGTCATGGTTGCCACACCATGTCTGCTTTTGTTCATTTTCATTATATGGTGGAACAATGCGACTAGTAGTCTACATAAGAAAGATAAGGATGTTAGTACTTTCTTTTCAGCTAATGAAAAGTGGCAAGGACATTTATTTTGGGCAAAATCAGTAACTAGTATTTTCTGTGCTTGCTGAAAATGCTATTAGCCTGAAAAGTAAAAACTAGCAAAACCACCACATCTAAGGACTGATAAACTGCAATATATTGCATTTTTGTTTTTAAAGTGGAATTCCAGGCTAAACTCTAACTAATCTTAAAAATGCCATTTCTACCCTAACATCTATGCTGACTAACCTGCTTAATAAAGATGTGTGTACATATATATATACAGTATGTACCTATTTTCAGTCACCTCTGGTCAGGTCATGCAATCCCCCTGAATCAGCCAACAGTGGCTACAGGGGAGAGGAGAGAGTGCTTGACAATGGCTGGAATGCCTGGGAACAGGGATGTCATCCATAGGCTCCCATTGCCTATCCATTGTTGGCACTCCCTCCTCTTCCCTGCAGCCACCGCTGGCTGATATAGGAGAGCCAGGTCACATGACCAGACTGGAGTGGGCTGAAGATAGGCAAGTGTATGCCTCTTTCTTACACAGGTTAAATTGCATAGGTGTTAGGAAGGGGAGGAAGCATTTTTAAGACTAGTTCTGTTTCGTCTGTAATTCAACTTTAAATTCTCATGCACTTTAATGCATATCTAGTTTTCTAGGGGTAGCAGTGTAATACACTATTATGGGTATTGATTCTATTAATTGTGTTGTATGCTGTCAGGAAGTCCCTATTTCTTTATTACATCTAGACTTACAGTTTTTTTTTTTGTCATCATTTGTCAGTATCTCGCATTAAAAGTATTAGCTCCTAACTATTCGCAGTAGGTGAGTCTGAGGCGAACCCTATGGGTCCAAGATTCACATTCCCAGCCAATTTATGTGCAGGTTTGGCCAGGAGTTTGTTTTATTGAGGTTTACATGCATTGTGGTGCACTGCCAAAAAACAATGCATGCACTATTTTTTAGCAGTGCAGTGCACCACAATGCACATCTGTCGGTAGGTACATTGCAGTGCCATTCGGAACAAAAGGTAACACATTGCACCAACATATGTTACTGAAAATAGATGTGCAAAAGGGCCCTTGATTGATAGAAATTGGTCAGAGGCAGAAAATTTTTGCATTAGCGAGAACAAGAACACACAGCAAACTATTGGCCAAATTCGATCTGCCCGTCAAAGTGGGCTTAATACCATTTGATGAAAAAGCATGTATCACTGCTAGAAACTAACTTCAATTACTGAGCTTGGGGTGCTGTGGCTGTATGTAGGATAAGCTAACTGAAAAGGAAAAAAAAACAATTCCACAGCCATATATGTACTGCCAATGTACACGGTCACTGAAACTGTCCATAAAAATCGTACAGCTTTTGGCTGTAAACTACACATTATAGAGATATGCTTTGTTCATACTTCATGTCTGAGGTTTTCAAACACTTTAAGGCATCCCCCAAGCATGTTATTTGTGTATTTTCAATGTTGCCATGAAAGCCGCATAAAATGGTCCTCTACCTTCTGTATGGTATTTTTGTTTTTCATTGGTAAATGTCCCTTATGGCAATATCCATTTTCCCATGCCTTTTAACACAGTAGTTTGAATATTAGTCCTTAAAATGGCCCCCAATAGAGTTTAACAAGATTAGCCCCCTCTAGTCTTCAGTGGGATTCACTTTCAGTTCAGGTTTGCCAAATTGTGATTCCCCAAACCCCCTGGATACTAATATTTCTTTACCACCTACCTATCTTATAGATCAGTCCAGTCATATAAGTGATCTTATGGGATATGGTTTTCTTATAGGAATAATACTCCCTGTCCCTGTAAAATAAGGTATATGTCTATTTTATGGAGAATACTAATATATATAAATCCATTCTCTATTGCTTACTGATTATGACTATTTTTCCATCATTTAAACACATTTTACCATATACCCGACTAGCCCAGTCGCCACCTTTGATCCCCTGTGTCCGCCTCCCTGATCAATTACTCTTGGGGTGCAGCCAGCCACATGTAAGCCTCATAGATAGTTTCCCAAATATCAAATTTGTGATGTAATAAAAAAAAATGTAATGATGATAATATATTGATACATTTTTCTACTCACTTTAAAGACACTCCAGCCTACGAATTAGAAGGTCCTGAAGAAGCTCATAGCGAAACGCTTTGACCATCTATACAATCAGCTTCCTGTATTTTGTACAGTCCTGGAACTATGTATCACCACTTTTGTATATTGTAGTCAATGTATATTTGTAAGCTGTTCTCACCCTCCATCCTTGGGGAGATATATGCAATGATCCCCCAAGAATGTGTACATGGTTTTTAATGTTACCATTGGTTTTATGTAATTCTCAATAAACTATATTTTTTATATATAACTCTTTAAATAGTCTCGTGGTGTGCCCTTAAAGTCCATAGCGTTGGAGGTTATCCTCTGTGTTCTTCTTGTATCATATTAGGATGGTGGCACGCTCTAGAAAGCAACTCTTTTTCTGAAGAAAATCAGAAGTTGAGAGGCTGCAGCAAGGGGACTGATCTGTCAAGGAACTTTACAGCTGCTAGGATTTACATGAGTATGTCATCTCTGGTCCAGCATCTCATTTCAGAAAATAGATGCTGACCCTGGTTGATGCTCAAATAAAAGTGGAGCCATCCTTCCGGAGTGAGACCCAGATAAAGTTATTGTCAGGGGGAGCACTGCAACCTCTGAATGTGTTACACATATGCTTTGCATGTTCTTAAAATGAAAAAAAAACATGTATATCTGATGCTAGGTCCCCTTTAATATGGTAATAAATACACTATTGGCTTTCAGAGGCATTTAAATCCTACTACTTATGTAATGGCAAAATAGCAGATTGTGATCTCTATGCTGAGTGACCACATAGATATAAAAAAAAAATCCCCAGTCACTAAGAGGAAGAAAAAAAGGTACCTGGCTCTTCTCATAATACATGCTACAGATAATTTATAGAACCAAATATAAATATATTTTCTTTTATGAACGATATTCAAGAAATAATTTAATGCTAGGTCATAAAGCATAAAGGTGTTTACTTAAGGGTCATGTCAGCAATTTTATTTGATATAAGGAATGCCTTGATTTTTATGTTTATTTTCTACATAAAATAAGCCTCATCATTTTACACTTCTTTTTATCTTATCTGGCATAAGCCTTGATATAAAACCCCTATATATCTTAATGTTTTTAGCCGTAGCTGACCTCGCACTGCAAACCATTCTTCCAAAGTTTCTCCTCAACATCTGATCCACCCATTTGAACTCTTTAAAGCTCATCCAGACTCCATAAAGGGCTATGTCTGGTTTTATGAACACATTGCAGACCACACACTGCCAGGGTCTGAGGATTCTGGGAATAAACCTGTTTTTATGATCAGATTAAGGAGCTCTCTTCTCCATGCTCCAACGTGTAAGAACCCAGACAAAGAATTTGCATTAATCACGCAGAATACCCATAAAAATTACATGTAATGATGGGCTTTTAAGTCCAGTAATGGTTTGTGTGTCCTAACGCCCTGGTTAGGTGGAGAATAACTGTTTGAAGTATCCATAAAGCTTTACAAAATTCTCCTTACTCACACAATCTCTAGTCAAAAATGTTCTTTTCCTAAACGATAATTAACCCAAGAACAAAATTCTAATATATTGCAGCTTACCAGTTCCTAAATGTGGTTGTTGCATTCATTTTTTTATTTCAGACTAAGAACATTTTCAGCATATATAGGAAATAGCTGTCGATCTTGCCAAAAAATGGAGTGTCCTTGTCACTTTCTGTGAGCTGAACTGGAAGCAAAAGTGATGTTACTTTTATTCTACAAACATGTTTAAAGCCCAGGCTGGGTGACAACCATGGCTCCTTCCATGGATATAGTGGAGGAGTGAGCGTAGCCACCCATGGACAGCAAGCAAGTTATTCACAGGATCACCAGTTAAAGAGAAAAAAATTTAAATATAAAACTAATGAAGCCACCACATCTAAATACTGGTTAGCTACAATATATTATATCTTTGTTTTGAGGTTTATCCCCTTCCCCCAAAGGATGTACATGTACATCCTTTGGCTGAAGGGGTTATACTGGGGCCATAGCTGCAGCTGCAGTCATAACCCCAGAATTATTTTTTAGCTGGCAATGGTGAAAAATGTAAAAGCAATCCAGCTGTTAAGAAGCTGCTTTTACATGCGCCCGCCGCCTTACCAGGCCCCACCAGGGAGCCCAGGACTGAAGCCGGCAGTCCAGATTTGAACAAATCTGAGAATTTCACGAATGGCAGAGACAGGTCTGGGTGGCAAGAATTTAAAGAGTAACTCTACTTTCATTGTTAATCAAAAAAAAACATTCCCCTATAGATGATCAAAGTACATTGCAAGGATTTTAACAAGCTTTGTTGCAGATTCCTACCTATTTCTGCTCTGAAGAAAAAGTGATGCACTTGCAGTGTTCTAATGAGGAAAGCTACAGGCATTGCATTCCTTTAGATATAATTAACCCTTCAAAGTACCTCACCAAAAAATTATATTTCTGTTGCAGAGGATGGGTGGTCACAAGATAACATCAGTCAGGTGATCTCAAGCAAAGGACCTTAGAGGTTATTAATCAGATTTTTCTAAACAAGAAAATGAGGGCTACAAGTACTAAGACGTTGGCAGAACTCAGTCCCTTAAAACATGTAGAAACCTAAAAAGAATTTTCCCATGGGACTTAGTGAGCTGTGCCAAATAAAGTTGATGACCAGTTTCTTAAAAAGTACAAAATGTATTCCATATTCAGCTTAAAACCGGACATATTGGACAATACATATGTCATAATAAAATTGACAAGATACACATACAGTATGTTGATGTAAATTAGTTGAATGTATAGAATATTGCAAATACACTCGAATAGGTGCACATTGGACTGAAATCTCGACACGTTTCGTGGAACAGAGCCACTGAAAAAAATATAATAAACGTTTTTATGTGTGTGTGTATATATTTATATATACAGTATCTCACAAAAGTGAGTAAACCCCTACATTTTTGTAAATATTTTATTCTATCTTTTCATGTGACAACACTGAAGAACTTGCACTTTGCTACAATGTAAAGTAGTGAGTGTACAGCTTGTATAACAGTGTAAATTTGCTGTGCCCTCAAAATAACTTAACACACAGCCGTTAATGTCTACACTGCTGGCAACAAAAGTGAGTACACCCCTAAGTGAAAATGTCCAAATTTGGCCCAATTAGCCATTTTTCCTCTCTGGTGTCATGCGACTCATTAGTGTTAACAGGTCTCAGGTGTGAATGGGGAGCAGGTGTGTTGAGGTCACTGGAAGTACAACATGGCACCTCATGGCAAAGAACTCTCTGAGGATCTGAAAAAAGAATTGTTGCTCTACATAAACATGGCCTAGGCTATAAGAATATTGCCAAGACCCTGAAACTGAGCTGCAGCACGGTGGCCAAGGCCATACAGTGGTTTAACAGGACAGGTTCCACTCAGATCAGGCCTCGCCATTGTCGACCAAAGAAGTGGAGTGCACATGCTCAGCGTCAAATCCAAAGGTTGTCTTTGGGAAATAGACGCATGAGTGCTGCCAACATTGCTGCAGAGGTTGAAGGGGTGGGGGTTCAGCCTGTCAGTGCTCAGACCATACACCGCACACTGCATCAAATTGGTCTGCATGGTTGTCGTCCCAGAAGGAAGCCTCTTCTAAAGATGATGCACAAGAAAGCCCGCAAACAGTTTGCTGAAGACAAGCAGACTAAGAACATGGATTAGTGGAACCATGTCCTGTGGTCTGATGAGACCAAGATAAACGTATTTGCTTCAGATGGTGTCAAGCGTGTGTGGCGGCAACCAGGTAAGGATTACAAAGACAAGTATGTCTTGCCTACAGTCAAGTATGGTGGTGGGAGTGTCATGGTCTGGGGCTGCAAGAGTGCGGCAGCACTGGGGAGCTACAGTTCATTGAGGCAACAATGAATGCCAACATGTACTGTGACATACTGAAGCAGAGCATGAGCCCCTCCCTTCAGAGACTGGGCCACAGGGCAGTATTCCAACATGATAACGACCCCAAACACACCTCCAAGATGATCACTGCCTTGCTAAAGAAGCTGAGGGTAAAGGTGATGGACTGGCCAAGCCTGTCTCCAGACCTAAACCCTATTGAGCATCTGTGGGTCATCCTCAAATGGAAGGTGGAGGAGCGCAAGGTCTCTAACATCCACAACCTCCGTGATGTCATCATGGAGGAGTGAAAGAGGACTCACGTTTATTGACAGCGGTTTAGACATTAATGGTTGTGTATTGAGTTATTTTGAGGGGACAGCAAATTTACACTGTTATACAAGCTGTACACTCACTGTGTTACATTGTAGCAAAGTGTCATTTCTTCAGTGTTCTCACATGAAAAGATATGATAAAATATTTACAAAAATGTGAGGGGTGTACTCACTTTTGTGAGATACTGTATATATACAGTACATACATAAGTTTATATTTTCATTCTTTTTTCTGACATGGTCTCTCCACAGATATATTATTTTATATATTTATGGTATGTATATAGCGCCGTCAATTTACGCAGTGCTTTACCTATACATTGTACATTCACATTAGATTGTATGCTCCTTGAGGGTAAGTACTAAGGTCCCAAACTCATTTTTATACATACACATACTAGGGCCAATTTATAAAGGATCCAATTAACCTATCAGCGTGTCTTTGGAGTGTGGGAGGAAACCGGAGTACCCGGAGGAAGCCCACACAGGCACAGGGAGAACATGCAAACTCCAGGCATGTAGTGTTGTGGTTAGGATTCGAACCAGTGACCCTTTTGCTGCTAGGCGAAAGTGCTATCCACTACACCACTGTGCAGATACAATAATTTTGTCTGTCTCCTGAAGAAGTGGGTCCTGTTCCATAAAACACATGGATTTCAGTCCAGTATGCACCCATTTGAGTGTATTCGCAATATTATATACATCCAACTAATGTATGTCAACATATGTGTATCTTGTCCATTTTATTATGACATATGTATTGTCCAATATTTCCAGTTTCAACCTTCACCCCTTGACGCCAACCTCACACAAATGTGCAACCCTACTAGGCTGGGCTTTTTCCGTGGGGCTGCATATTTGCGTAGGGACTACGCAAGCAGAGGGACTCACCGAAAGCCCTGGGACCAATACTAACAATACTAACAATCAGGACCCGGAATTTTGGGTTTAACTGATGGCTGTGATAGCCTCTGATTGGCTACCACAGTGATCAGTTACTGCGAAGCATGTCCCCATGATTTCCCTCTCTGTGAATGGAGGAGAAAGATACATTGTATCTCTTTCTTTCCTTACAGAGAACAAAAAAGTGTGTGTAAAAAACATAATAATAATAATAATAATAGTAATTAAAAAATATATATACCTAGATCAAGGTTTGATCTAAGTCAGTGCCAGGGTTAGTGTCAGGGTCAAAGGTCAAGATCAGGGTCAAAGTTGAGAGTCAGTATTTTTTTGTATTGGATTTGACAGGATTTTAATTAGTATCAGTGTCAGTTAGTGTCATTGTGTTTTAGGTAGGATAAAAAAAAGCAAAATGCACACTATTGTTTCTGGGCTGTACTTTGGGTACAAACAAGAACTAACATACACTGCACATGAACTTTAATGGCATCCCAGTCATAGTCCGTAGAGTTCAATATTGAGTTGGCCCACCCTTTGCAGCAATAACAGCTTCAACTCTTCTGGGAAGGCTGTCCACAAGATTTAGGAGTGTCTATGGGAATGTTTGACCATTCTTCCGGAAGCGCCTTTGTCAGGTCAGGCACTGATATTGGATGAGAAGGTCTGGCTCTCAGTCTCCACTTTAATTCATCCCAAAAATTCATCCCAAAGGTGCCAGTCAAGTTCCTCCACCCCAAACTCGCTCATTCATGTCTTTATGGACCTTGCTTTGTGCACTGGTCCAAATCATTTGGTGGAGGAGGGATTATGGTGTGGGGTTGTTTTTCATGGTTTGAGCTTAGCCATTTAGTTCCAGTGAAGGGAAATATTAAGGTGTCAGCATACCAAGATTTGGGAAATTTCATGCTCCCAACTTTGTGGGAAGAGTTTGGGGATGGCCCCTTCCTCTTCCAACATGACTGCGCACCAGTGGACAAACAAGGTCCATGACCACATGGATGAGCGAGCTTTGGGTGGAGGAAGTTGACTGGCCTGCACAGAGTCCTGACCTCAACCCAACAGAACGCTGTGTTGCTATGGCCAAGTTTTAGTGACTTTATGTGTCATAATATGGAGTTAGATTTGAAGGGAAGTCAGGCTTCCCCCTTCCCCCTCCATTAATATGTAAATAGAGCAGTTGGACTGCTAGTTAGTTAGTTCTCTGCAAGAAGTGTATATACAGGAAGTTGGGATATACAGGAAGTTGGTGGGAGGGGCTAGAGGATCTTAGGAAAGCCACATGGGAGCAAACAATAGAGTTGTGTTTGAGAAGACGGAGAAGCAAGACATGGCTGCCATTTGCTGGAGAACTTTGGAGAAGTGTTGATTTGGACTGAGCAAGAAGGACATTACATCTTGACCCCTAAGTTGAGTAACTTGTTTAGTTTACTTATTATGCATGTTGTAGGCATATTTTTGTAAGCTATGTGTTATTGTGTATCCTATAGTTTGTATGAGCAAATTTTCTGTTTAGTAAAAGCATTGATACACCACAGAATTTCTAAACTTCCTTGATTTTACTGCAAGAATCTTAATAGATAAACGCAAATAAAAACATTTGGGGGCTCGTCCGGGATTTGTGCTAAAATTCAACTGAAGTAGACTTGTTTTCTGTGGTATGTTTTGTAGCTTCTGCTAAAGAAAAATGTTGCGAACACTGTTTAGGAAGAGTAAGGCTGCAAAGGTTTCTGGTGTCCAGGAGGAGAAGGCGTGCACCCTTCCTGCCTGGGCCAGAGACAGTCAGTGGATGTCTGTTGCAGAGGAGCTGGCTAGATACGCTTCTCCTTTGAACAGAGCTTGGGGGGATGGTGTCTCTGATCTTTCCTCAGATTTTTGTCTAAAAAGTTTTGGGTTCAGTAAGGGAGAGATGCGGGCAGTTGCTGTGTTTGGTTTACACTTCCTGCATGCTCTACATATTGAATCTGAAAAGAGAAAAAAGGTAGAACTAGAAAGAGATTTACTTAAGGAGCAGCTTGCAGTGGCATCCGAGTGTTTGGAAGACACTGCAAACAAAGCAAAAGATTTAGAAAGTAAAGTAATCAATGTTAAATCTGCAGTGGCTTTGAAGTGTGTTCAAACCCCTGTAGGCAAAGCTGAAGATATGA
>BLSH010420529.1:448928-468308 GCA_018402905.1 Glandirana rugosa
GACTCATCTCATTTCCAAGACTGGAGAGGATCTAGATACCACTACGACTACAAGTACGAGAGACTTACTGCGACTTCGAGACATAGGAAAGTATAATGACATAAATATCTTCTGAGAACAGGACGTTATTGTTAATACGTCACCACAATTATTTATCTCCAACGAAGAGATGACTGGTTACGATTTATGTTTACCACAATAGCGACAAATGTATGGTTGCACCCTGGCTGCGTACGTAAGCGGAAACGCACGCTCGTGCCCCTACCCCCGAGGAATTTAAAAGATTTTAATACTAATGAAAAAAAAAGAAATACGATATGGAAATTGGTGTTGTCATGGACCGTGTTTTTGGGGGAAGGACAGGTCCGTGATTAAATACCACCAAAAGAAAGCTCTATTTGTGTGAAAAAAAAGGACGCAAATTTCATATGGGTACCGTGTTGCATGACTGAGTAATTGTCATTCAAAGTGTGATAGCACTGAAAGCTGAAAAACGGCCTGGACAGGAAGGGGGTTTTTGTGCCAGGTACTGTTGTGGTTAAAGGTATAGCATAAAGAAAAAAAAAGTAATCATAATTTTAGAAAATTTAAGGAGCCCCCATCCCCGTGCTCGCACGCAAAGGCGAATGCATGCGTCGGTCCCACGTTGGTATGTAAACAGCGATAACACCATTTGTATTTAGCATTGGTCAGTAGAGAAGCAACCTCTATTTATTAACACCACTGCATAATTGTTATTGCAGGACAAGAGTCTTCTATAAATACAGTAATATGAAAGGATACAGAGCTTCAGCGTCATTCAGAGAGCATGAACATCAGCATCACCATAGATCTAGGAGAGGTCAGAACCTTTACTCTACTCAGAGGGACTCAGAGGGACATAAATTGCTCTCTGATCGGAACTATTCCAAACCCAAGAGACCCCTTCTCAATGACCAACAGAGGAAAGAGCTTCCTACATGCAGCATCTGTTTGAAAGAGCTGGAGGATGAAACTAGTGGACTACTGTGCTCCTACTGTTTTCACAGCAGCTTCATCATAAGAAATAGCACTGTGCTATTTTAACTGATAATTGTGCAGTTAAAAAAATGTATATCATTTTTTTCACACAAACCAAGCTTTCTTTTGTTGGTATTTGATCACCACCAGGTTTTTCATTTTTTATTATATAAAAGGAAAAAGAACAATATTTATTTTTTGTGTATATTTGAGAAAAAAAACAATATTTTTTACTTTCTGCTATAAAACATATCAATAGAAAAAAAATAAAATTTCTTCATAAATTTCGGCCAAAATGTATTCTACTACTTGTCTTTGGTGAAAAATATCAGTAGAGAAAAAAGGAGGGGGGGGGGGGAGACAGCAGGAATGTATCCTGCCAGTCCTGGACTTTAATGGCATGACATGAGACAAGATAGTAGTAGTATAAAACATACATTTTATTTATACATGGTTAGAAATCAATATTCATAGAAACATAGTATAAAAAAATACATAAAACATATAGTGCCGTTGTTACGATGCATAGACCTTTCAGCACCTATATTCCCACTCAGTGAAAAGCCAGCTGGAAATATACTAGCCGTGCGGTCCTTCAAGGGTCGACGCGTTTCACTAGACTGTGTAGCTTCCTCAAGACCGGTGGACTAGGTATCAAATTCTGTGCAATGCAACACAAACATATATTATTATCTATATAAATATCTACAATACATTTATACACATTTATATTGCCCTATTTTACTTACTATGGCATATATTAAACAATGGAGACAAACAAGTCTGTGGGGTGGACATAGAGACTCACAGAGGCTCATGGGGCACCTGAAGTTTCTGTAGCTAAAAGTATATCGGTACATTTCTAATAAGAACAAGGGGATATAATGATTTATATGTATATATCAATTCTCTATGTTATGATATAATTACTTAGTGTGGTTAAGTGTCGTATAGAATAACAGAGGTATAGTATGTACATACTTGTTGGAGGAGTGGCGGTACTAAACTCCTTGTGGTAATATTGTGCTTGGAATATTTATTCAATATTCACCGCAGAGCATTTGCAGCCCAGATCCAAAGAAGGATCTGAAATATACAAACAATGTAATAAGAAAACAACCCATTCTGAAAAAACGAAAAATAAGATGGCTGTTATGTATATAGACATTTAGGATAAGATTACCTGTATATGCAATGGGGGGTAGCCGACCAATAAAGGATATAGCAGTTTGTTCAAGTGTGATAAGCCTGCAGTGTATGCTACGGTATAACCAAACACTAAAGCATATATTAGCTTGTCCCCATGCAGATAATCCTCATACAGCCCATCCTGCAAGCGTCATCTAAAGGGATATAGTGGATATGATGCAAGAGACAAAAACTGCAAATACTTCATGCCTGTCTTAGGAGTGAAAAAGTCTGCAAGTGAACGTTACTTACTGCGTGTCTGCCTCTATCAAAGGAACATGTTGCCACTAGGGATGGGCCAGCTGTTCGAGTCAACGTACATTCAACTCGAACATGGGGTGTTCGCCTGTTTGTCTAAATTAGAACATCATGGGGCGCTCGTGGGAACTTTGAGCGCCCCATAATGCATTCCAATGGCGGGGGAAATGCCGCCCGCTGATTGGCCAAAGCATGCACATGACCTGCATGCTTTGGCCAATCACAGAGTGCTCTGCTGTGAGAGATGTGATTGGCTAAAGGCAGAGTGCCTTTAGCCAATCACTGCTCAGCAGCCTCAATCCACAAACTACAGGCAGTTTAGTGTAGAGTGAAATCTATACTAGATAGATAGATAGATAGATAGATAGATAGATAGATAGATAGATAGAGTGATCTGTATATTGTCAGTTAGTGTAGAGTGAAATATATACTAGATAGATAGGGTGATCTATATACAGTCAGTTAGTGCAGGCCGTTTAGTGTAGAGTGAGATATATACTAGATAGATATATAAACAGTTAGGGCGATCTGTATACAGTCAGTTAGTGCAGGCAGTGCAAGAATATATACATATCTTCCTAGTGTATATATATGATATGGGGGTCCCCAAAAAATCCAAACCAGGCCCTTGGGGTCTGGCATGGATTTAAAGGGGAACCCTGGGCCAAAATTTAAAAAAAAATAACGTGGGGGTCCCCCTCAAAATCCAAACCAGGCCCTTCAGGTCTTGTATGTGTTTTAAGGGTAACCCTGTGCCAAAATGTAAAAAAAAATTATGTGGGGCCCCCCCAAAATCCAAACCAGGCCCTTCAGGTCTGGTATGGATTTTAAGGGGAACCCCACCCCAAAATTAAAAAAAAGGCATAGGGGTCCCCTAAAATCCAAACCAGACCCTTATCTGAGCATGCAGCCCAGGCATGGCAGGAGGGGGTGGAGATGAGCGTATGCCCCCCCACTCCGAACCATACCAGGCCACGTACCCTCAACATGGGGAGGATGCTTTGAGGTCACCCCCAAAGCACCTTGTCCCCATGTTGATGTAGAAAAGGGCCTCATCCCCACAGCCCTTGCCTGAGGTTGTGGGGGTCTGGGGGTCTGTGGGCGGGAGGCTTATCGGAATCTGGAAGCCCCCTTTAACAAGGGGGCCCGAGATCCTGACCCCCTATGTGAATAGGTATTGGAGTACATTGTACCCCCTCCATATTCACCAAAAAAAGTAGTAAAGTGGTACAAAAAACAAGAGGCATTTTTTGACAAGTCCTTTATTGTGTAAAATAGCTCTTCTTCCTTCTTCCTCCATCTTCTCCTGCCCGGTCTTTCTTCTGGTCTTCTGCTTCTTCTTTTGGTCTTCTTCCTTCCTCTCTTCATCTTCTTCCTTCTTTTTTAACCACCCCCGCGCCCGCTGTCGCAGTCGTGCCATCCAGAGGCGTCTCCCAGAATGGGCGGTCTTCAGTTTGACATTTGTTTTATAAGAAGGGGCTGGGCCACCCGGTGACTTAAATGGGTGACCTGTCCCCTCTGACAATGAATGATGTCAGAAGGGGCGGAGTCACTCATTTACATCACTGGGTGGCCCCGCCCTTACCTATAAAATAAATGTCAGACTGCAGACCGCCCATTCTGGGAGACGCATTTGGAGTTCTTTAAAAAAGCTCTTAATGGTTATATCCATAGCAAATAGAAAGCAATACTACTTAAATAAATTTGAGCTGACCCCCCATACTTAAGGCTGCGTTTAGAAAAAATATTAATTTTATACAGTACTTAATGGAGTGGATGAAGGCATCCCACTGGAAGGGAACACTAACACTCAAATGTTTTGCATTTTGGGAATCCTTTATTAATACCTACCCAACAGCAACAAAACAAAATATGATCAACTGATTTAAATGCACATAATAGCATCTTGTGAACCTAGAAAGTAATTTGGGAAGGAAAGGGGAAGACAAACATTTCACTCTACCTATGGTGTGAATTTTTTGTTTATAGGACTTCTAAAAGGTGTTAGAGGACCGCAAAGGTTGTCCCCCACACCATATGCCAAAAAACTATTTTTGGTACCAAACACAACATATCTTGCTTATTGATTGCACTGAACTGAAATGTCATTCTTCAGTAGTATATTAAGAAAACAAATGCAGCCACCACATCTAAGGACTGGTAAGCCACAATTTATTAAGTTTTTGGAATTGGAATTGGATCCATTACATTGAAAATGTTTATTTAACACAGCATCCAACAGAGCTGCAATTCAAATTAAGTTTACTGAGCAGTTCACACTTGGTTCTATAATGGGTCCAGAAGTCCACAGAGGTGACCATAGGACAAAGAATTATACAGCCATGTTTTCACAGTATATACACTACAAGAAACAGCTAGAAGAGAAAGACTCAAGTTAAAGAGAAATTTTCATCCTATTTTCCTTTCTATATGTGATGCTTCTTTAAGAAGGAGAAACATAATCACATCCTCATTGTCCTTTTCTTGCTCACCGCTCCTCCACTGCACATCCAATCCTTAGCACCATCTTAAACCACCCATAATGAAAAGCTGGTTGTGTCTTCCTCATTTGCACAGCCACCCCCTGATAACAAGCTCTTGATCTGGCACATGGTCAACAATTCCAGAGGGTCTTGAATAGGTTGAACACTTTAAACAATGCGATACTTTAAAACAGTGGTTCTCAACCTCGGTTCTCAAGTACCCCCGACAGGCCATGTTTTGGGAATTTCTCTTAGATAAAATAGCTGTCCAAAATACCTAGCCATTGACTATGATTTAAAACACCTGTGCTAGATAAAGGAAAACCTGAAAACATGGCCGGTTGGGCGTACTTGAGGACTAAGGTTGAGAACCACTGCTTCAGAACAGCCTCCCTGCATTTATGACATCAGTATCCCAGCAGGCTGCAGGTGAGTTATGAGTCATCCTTTCCTAAGTAAGTAATGTGGGAGTGGAGGGCCACTCTTGAAAAAAAGGTATTTACAAAAAATAAAAAAGACTAAATGCAATGGTGAAAGAGAGAGGAGGCAGGGAGCACTCGAGAGGAAGTCAGCTTCAGGTATGAAGGGCCAATTTAAGGTAAGTAACCTAGTTTTCCATCCGTAACAGTTTTTTTTCTGCTTGGAGTTCCACTTTTAATAAGAAAAAAAAAGAGAAGTACACGTATCCTTATAGTATGCTAAGCAGATATATATATCTTAATCTTGGAATTCTTACATTTTTGTGGTTGAATCCTCTATCTAAGGGGATGTGGCAGGACTTTTTTAGATTCCTATTTTCTTAAAAAAAAAAAAAAATTACAATGAAGTTTGCAGCTTTGATCAGCACAACAGGACACTTATGAACCCTTGTCAGTCCTTGCACAGGGTGACAGATGGCTGACAAGTACTGCGTGGCACTTCTAGCAAGCTTTTTTTTCCAAGCCTTTATTTCCTTTCAGGTATCTACTTGTTGTCGTTAATTGCTAGGCGAAATCCCTTAAATTGCTAGCAAATCCATTACTTCCTTTTACAAAGGACGCTGAAGCTATAGAATCTTTTCTCTCCACAATGAGTAGGCTTGTCTCTCTTCTCCGCAGTGAAAATTAAATTCAAAGCCAAGGTGAGGAGGTGTGTCCGCCTCTCTGGCCTCACATTGGTAATTAGACTTTGCAAAGACACTTGAGAGAAGATTATGACACATTATACACTTTTAAAGTACCAAAAAATGTTATTTAAATAAAGAACAGGTGTATTATACTTTATATAGAATGAGTATTCCTGTTCATGTACCCAACCCTGGCCCCTGCAATGAGAAAATAGTGCACCTCTATACAATATAGAGGTAACATGGCCAAAGGCCAGCACAGTGTTCACTAGCTCAGTGCTCCTACCACATTGCGGCATCTGTGCCAAGCTGTACTGGCCATAGAGAACAATGGCAGTGTGCTCAGTGCATGTGTAAAGACAAAGACTAGGCAGACTTGCTACTGCTCTTTGCAGCCAGATCCTTGCTTTAACTTGCACATTCAGCAGATTATAAGGGCGGGCTAATAAAAAGGGATAGTCTAAGTTATTTCAGAAAAATCAATTTTGGCACAAATTTACCAATTTTACCAGTGGCAAAGTTTCACTGAAGCAAAATCTCTCTGTTTCACTCATCCAGGTGCAAATTTGCTTTAAAACATAGATTGTCTCTTCATTATCTATTTAGCAGGTGTGGGTTTAAAGGTAGTTGAGTTTATTTAGTGTTATTTGTATTTGTGTTTAATTTCTCCCTTTTTTTGTGCATTTCAATTTTATTTGTGTATTGCTGCCTAGATTTTTAAATTTTACATTTTTTGCTGTCTTTGTTTTCTGTGAAACAAACATTGAGATGGATGAGGTGCCATTTTTTTGGCAAAAAAACAGGTCTAAGGAGACATTTATAGCTCAGTGCACCTTTAAAAAACATGTTCATTCAGGTTCATGAAAAGTACTCTTCGATACATTGGTATCAGGGCCAAGTTGATTAAATGAATAAACACCCTCTACACTAGTCCCATGGTGGCCGTTAAGGCCAATGGGTTACTTTCTTTGGATTTTACTCTGGCCAAAGCTACATTTTATGGCTGCCCCCTCTTCCTCCTTATTTTCATATTGACCATTGAACCCCTATTAAGACATATAAGGATGAACCATGACATTAAGGGTATACACGTCAATAAGACAATCCACAAAGTTGCCACATATGAGGACAATCTCCTTTTTTTGTGGCATGGCCGGAAACATCAATTTCTAACTTATTTAAAGAACGGGACCTCTACCTGTACCTTTCTAATTACAAAATTAACCTGTCAAAGTCTGCAGCATTAAATATTACAATCCCTCCGGCCAGATTGGACACACTGCGCTCACACTTCCCATTCAAATGGGCCACAGAGTCTCTTAAATATATAGGGTCTATCCTACCAGGACACTAGACACCACATTCAAAGTAAATTTCCCACTGTTATTCTTAACCATTAGACGTGACCTCTGTTGCTGGCAGCAGTCCACACACACACCTGATTCAGATGAAACAGCATTTTAAAAATGAATGTCCTTCCTGGCCTACTTTCTATTTTTTCAAACTCTACCAATACCTATCCCATCCATCCTTCTATGACAGGTCAAACAGGAATTTACTTGATTCCTCAGGGTAGATAAAAGTGGATACCCTCAGTCTAAGAAGACTTTCCAAGGGAATCGGATTTACTACTATCAGGCTGCTCACCTCAGTAGGGTTCTAGACTGGTGCAACCACATGACAACTAAGCTATGGGTCTCCTTAGAACAAGCCATGCCTTCCATCCCCCTATGGGCTCTTCCATGGTTACACTCCTCTTGTCTGGAGTCAGTGAGGGCTCATCCTATTATAGACACTAAATATAAAGGGTCCCTCCTGACCAGCCCTAGAGCAATCAACTCTTTATCTGACTTACTCATGTTGTCAGTAATAGGAAAGCCAGATTTCCCTCCAGGAATGTCTACCCCAGATTCCACCCATTTCTTCTCTCCTCTCAGTATAATTACCCCCCACCCCTCATAACTGAATGGGAGAACGATTTGAACACAACCTTGACCTCTGACAGATGGAATTCATCCCCTTCTTTAGGTACAAATCTTCCATTTCATTCAAAATCGCAAAAAACTTGTTATAAACTGCTTACCAAATTGTACAGAGTTCCTTATCCACTTCACTGAATGTACCCCCACGTTGACCCCAATTGCTGGAGATGTGGTGAAGCCAGGGGCACGCTCTTCCACATTTTCTGGTTTTGACCATGGATTAGCACCTTTTGACAAGGTTTTGTGCCTTGATAAAATAATTCACGTGTCTGGCTGGATTCAACAAGATCCAGCTGCCTGTTTGCTACATCTTAGCTCATTGTCCAAGTGTAAAGATCACCAGGCCTGGGGTGTGTGTCCCAGCACAGTGGAAATCTCCAATCCCACCCAAAATTGGACAATCAATCAGCAGGGTAAGACCTCACAGTCTCTTTACATAAACAGGAAGCCTGCTTTAGGAGAACATGGTTCAACTGAACTAAATGTATTTTCTCTGAGAGATATCAGGCTCTCCTCACCTCCAACTCCACACAGGGAGATTAAAACTGTTTCCTTAAGTGTCCAATCACCTGCCCATTTGTGTCTCCCCTATACTCCCCCCTTTTTTATCTCTCCTGACCCCTCTCTATTCTCTTGTTACTCTTCTTCCTTAGAGGTTTCCGTCTCCCATCTCCACCCCTTTCCCTACTCTTACATAATATATACATTTCTACTGTGGGACGATATGTTCAGTTCTCCTGCAGGTGACCTATGGATCTAACTGTTCCAGATACTTATTGGACCTACTCAAAAACGTATAACCAAGGCCTTGTTCCCCGCAAGTCTATTAGACCTGAAGCCAATGATCCAGACCTTTCTAGTGCAAAATGTTTTTCTACGAGTCAGTTAGTGTCATGGTTATCTTTTACTGTTCATGGCCTTTAATGTTATTCATAAAAGTCTGATTTGTTACTTCCTGTCTTATGGAGTAGCAATAAATAATTTAAAAAATGTAAATTTCACATTGGCTTCAACGCATTTCACCAAAATAGCAATGTTACCTAATTTTTGCTGATATTTCTGAGAAATTAAAATCAAGTTTCTATCATCCCGACTAGTAGTGCAAGTGAGGCACTGTTGAAGAAATAATAAAACCTTTTTTGGTGAGGCACTGTTAAAGGAATAATAAAACCTTTTTTGGTGAGGCACTGTTAAAGGAATAATAAAACCTTTTTTGGTGAGGCACTGTTAAAGGAATAATAAAACCTTTTTTGGTGAGGCACTGTTAAAGAAAATATAAAACCTTTTTTGGTGAGGCACTGTTAAAGAAAATATAAAACCTTTTTTAGTGAGACACTGTTAAAAATATGTGTAAACCTTTTTTTGGGATAGCGTAATGAAGAAGCTGTGTCAGATTTCTAGTGATGTCTGTGTCTCTGCTGGAGAGATTCTCCTAGTCTGTATTTTCTGGTGACAGCCATCACCAGAGCTGAAAGTAATGGGAAAATCCAACAATCTACAGTTGTCACCAAAACAGGAATTGAGGAGCAATCTTCAAATGAGGCCTGTTTGGGTGATAGAGAGTTTGGGCCTTTGCTTTGTACAGACTTTCTCTCACTTCCTGTTCTGCCTCTAGGCCAGGAGGTAAAGGAAATCTACCCAAAGACAGATAGACAGCAAAAATAGAAATTAGCCATTTTTTACCCTATCCAAAAAAACAAAAAACAAAAAAAAAAAGAATAAAGCTTCTCTTTTACACTCAGTTTAACTGCTTTTTAAATATAATTTATATTTTATATGTGTTTCACCCTTTTTTTCCCTTTATCACTAAAAAGTTGAATTTAGGCCTTAGACACACTTTAACTGTGTTTTTTATACTTTTAATTAATTTTACAGTCTTTTTTTTATATAAAAGCTTGGTTTTATTCACAAACAAATAAAGTTTGGGCTTTAGATGCACTTTAAATGCTTTTGCTTTTGTATAAAAGTATTGTTTTGTTCACTAAAAAAAGAAAAAATGCTTTGCACATAGAAAAAGAATTTAGTAAACAAAGATGGGGCAGAAGGGTAGGTATATGGAAGAAAAGGTTTTATTGTCTTCTTTGGATAAAGGAAACATTATGTAAGACACATGAATGCAGCTTTCCTCCTGACATCTCATCATCATCCAGAGCACTGTGTCTTGTGTCCCAGTTGTTCTACCTGTGATGTGTCAAGTGTTGCACACTGTACTTTACCCTCTGTCTCACCCAGAGATTCAAGGCTAGGCACTGTACACTCTGCTTTCCACTTTTTCAGTTTCGTGCTGAGTACGTACTGAAAATAGCTTTTTGGTAGCAGATGCACAGGTATATAGTTACATTTAAAAAAACAGTCAGATGCAAAAGCTGGATTTGTTGTAAAATAGCTGTGAAATTTCTAGGCAATTAGGGCGTAACTGTGGGCAAGGATGCAGTACTGCAGTTGTGATGAATAAGATCTGAATATATGAATAAGGACCAGTACTGAGAGAGCCTGGAGGGAAACATGTCTTGAATGGGCCAACAGCAAGCTTTCCCTGTCATAATTCCCAACTAAGTTCATGCCCTCTTGGGAATTTCTGGGAATTCCTACTTACCTTTACATGTTCCAGCACCTCCTGACGCTTTCTTTATAATTAAAATGAAATAAACAATTTAACAAAGAATAAAGGAAAACAATGATAAAGTCCACAGATGAAGTGTGGACTTACTAACATAAAAACTGGGAGGTAGATTAGCCCTTTGACAACTAGCAAAAATGAAATATTGAGTGACTATTGGATAATGTGATAAATAACTTTGTTCATGTAGTAGCAGTTCTTTCCTGGCCTCTTTTGGCTACTGACGACTTCATTAAAGAAAGGTTAAAGGGGTTGTAAACCCTCAAGGTTTTTCACCTTAATGCATTCTATGCATTAAGGTGAAAAAACGTTTCTGTTGCAGCTGCCCCCCAGAGCCCCCCTTTTCCTTTCCTGAGCCTGATCGTTCCATGCCAGGAACAAGCCTAGCAGCTCCAGCCCCAGGCTCCAGTCCTCATTGGATAGATTGATAGCAGGGGAGCCATCGCTGCTGTCAATCAAGTCCAGTGATGTGGGAGCCGGGGGGGCAGGGCCAAGTCCTGCTGTCTGTGTCAATGGACGCAGCAGCAGGACACGGGAGCGCGCCCGCACTAGTGCCCCCAGGGAAAGTGCTTCCCTGATGGGGCACTCAAGAAGAGGAGGAGCCAGGAGCAATGCTGGGGGACCCCAGAAGAGGAGGATCGAGGCCACTGTGTGCAAAACCACTGCACAGAGCAGGTAAGTATAACATGTTTGTTATTTTTAAAAAAAGGAACCTTTAGTATCGCTTTAATTAAATAATGGTTTTGGTGAAATCTGTTGCCACTATGAATGAAGTGCTGCCTCTCTACAGGCGTTGGGACATCAGTACATCGGACATTGTTGGTCTGCCTGGAAAAGTAAGTACTTTGGACCTGTTTAGTCTCTCCCCTGACTGGCTTATGGGATATGAAGCATTCCAATCGTGGCAATATACACACCCAAAGACTACTGAGACTTGTAGCAAGGGCAGTGACATCTATGAAGTACTAAGTTAAACACAGCCTGAGCCCTCTAATACTCCATAACCAGAGTTCATTGAAGCTTTCGTTCCCAGTATTCATCAGTTAATTGAATATAATTGACTATATCTCAATGACCAATGCCACAGTTTGACAGTAAGGCAGATCTAGGAATGTGCACAGGTATGCATTTCTAGTTCTCTGCTGCAACAGTAGTCAACATTATCAAGACATGGGGCAACTTGTCTGAGGACCTAAATAGACATCCTCAAAAGTGTCTGGAAAAGTTCCATTCTAAATAAAAAGGTATTGTTTAAAGAATAAAGTACCGTACCTGAATTTTATCTAGGTGCCCTGTACCTGCACTATTTTTTATAACACACTGTACCACAACGCGCATTTTGTTTTAGGTCTACTGCATGTATATGGGGTACCATTCAGAATAAATGATAATGCACATATACCACTCATTAATGTGGGTGGTGGTAACATGGGGTTTCAATACATCTCATTGGCGCTAAGATCTAGAGTTCATCTTAAAATACAAATTTCCTCCAAAGTATGCCTTTCCTCCAAAAATGCCCGCTTTGTACTGCACATGTGTGAGGCAAACCTATTCATTCCTTGTAGTCATGCACCCTAAAACAATCTAGTATTGCTTTCCTATGTACAGTATAAAGCATGCATTTTCGGAAGACAGGCTGTGTTGCTTAGGTTGGGGATGCATAGTGAAGATTGCTGGATCAGGGTTAAAAGTAAAGGTGAGTACACACTACAGTTTTTTTTGTGCAACCAAGGTTAGCCCACTGATCTCCCCCGCGGAGCTGTTATGTTCTAACAGGGGAACGCCCCCACGCCAAAACACTCCGATCAGCGCTCTCTACCATAGGCTGAGATCACTGATCAGGAGTTGGTCGGCTGCTGGTTTTTCAGCATGCACATTCAAAAGAAGCCGACTGAACATACACAGGGGCAGAACGTCGGCCGGTATTTTTTGTATCGGCAAATGTCTCCCATCATTCTGCCCCTGTGTACGGGGATTAAGTGTAAGATAAGGTAAGCCTCACTCAGGAGGGAGGGGCAACAGTTGTATTCAAAAAGCAAGCAACAAGTGAAGCAAACAATTAACAGCTAATGCTAAAAACAAGATGCATTTTTGATAACGGTATGCACTAATCACTGTTGGGCTTAACTGTCTAGTAGAGGCACATAAATCCCAGGTGAAACAGTATGCAGACTGAACTGAGGCTTTTAGATTTATCAAGGATTTTATTTATGAATCTATGTATTACTAGATATACAGTATCTCACAAAAGTGAGTACACCCCTCACATTTTTGTAAATATTTTATTATATCTTTTCATGTGACAACACTGAAGAAATTACACTTTGCTACAATGTAAAGTAGTGAGTTTACAGCTTGTATAACAGTGTACATTTGCTGTCCCCTCAAAATAACGTAACACACAGCCATTCATGTCTAAACTGCTGGCAACAAAAAGTGAGTACACCCCTAAGTGAAAATGCCCAAATTGGGCCCAATTGGCCATTTTCCCTCTCCGGTGTCATGTGACTCTTTAGTGTTACTAGGTCTCTGGTGTGAATGGGGAGCAAGTGTATTAAATTTGGTTTTATCGCTTTCACTCTCTCATACTGGTCACTGGAAGTTCAACATGGCACCCCATGGCAAAGAACTCTCTGAGGATCTGAAAAAAAGAATTATTGCTCTACACAAAGATGGCCTAGGCTATAAGAAGATTGCAGAGACCCTGAAACTGAGCTACAGCATGGTGGCCAAGACCATACAGTGATTTAACAGGACAGGTTCCACTGAGAACAGGCATCTCCATTGTCAACCAAAGAAGTTGAGTGCACATGCTCATGCTTTGGGAAATAGACATATGAGTGCTGCCAGCATTGCTGCAGAGGTTGAAGGGGTGGGAGGTTAGCCTGTCAGTGCTCAGACCATACGCCGCACACTGAATCAAATTGGTCTGCATGGCTGTCGTCCCAGAAGGAAGCCTCTTCTAAAGATGATGCACAAGAAAGCCTGCAAACAGTTTAATGAAGACAAGCAGACTAAGGACATGGATTACTGGATCCATGTCCTGTGGTCTGATGAGACCAATGAAAATGTATTTGGTTCAGATGGTGTCAAGCGTGTGTGGCGGCAACCAGGTGAGGAGTACAAAGACAAGTGTGTCTTGCCTACAGTCAAGCAGGGTGGTGGAAGTGTCATGGTCTGGGGCTACATGAGTGCTGCCAGCACTTAGGAGCTACAGTTCATTGAGGGAACCATGAATGCCAACGTGTACTGTGACATACTGAAGCAGAGCATGATCCCCTCCCTTCGGAGACTGGGCCGCAGGGCAGTATTCCAGCATGATAACGACCCCAAACACACCTCCAAGATGACCACTGCCTTGCAAAAGAAGCTGAGGGTAAAGGTGATGGACTGCCCAAGCATGTCCTCATACCTAAACCCTACTGAGCATCTGTAGGGCATCCTCATATGGATGGTGGAAGAGCGCAAGGTCTCTAACATCCACCAGCTCCGTGATTTCGCCGTGGAGGAGTGGAAGAGGACTCCAGTGGCAACCTGTGAGACTCTGTTGAACTCCATGCCCAAGAGGGTTAAGGCAGTGTTGGAAAATAATGGTGGCTACACAAAATATTGACACTTTGGGCCCAATTTGGACATTTTCACTTAGGGGTGTACTCACTTTTGTTGCCAGCGGTTTAGACATTAATGGCTGTGTGTTGAGTTATTTTGAGGAGAGAGCAAATTTACACTGTTATACAAGCTGTGCACTCACTACTTTACATTGTAGCAAAGTTTCATGCATTCAGTGTTGTCACATGAAAAGATAGAATAAAATATTTACAAAAATGTGAGGGGTGTACTCACTTTTGTGAGATACTGTGCATACTTATTAAAGAGATTCTGTCACTTTACCAAATTTTTTGCTCTCCTTTCCTTCTCATTGGACCCACTTATACCCAATGCTGCTCCTTCCTCCATTACAGCTTCTGCAAAATACCCAGCACTCCTGGCAATAGGGGGCTTGTTACTTCCTCCCTTGATGCAGTGTTTTAGTTATGTGGCCAGTCCCCAAACACTGTCACATGACTGAGGGATGAGACACCACATGCCTGATGTAGGGGTCCTGCGAGGCTCCAAAATGATGCTTTTGCTGTAACAATGTGATCATTGAATAAAGTTTTGGACCCATTCTTGAGATCCATCGTGTGCTGGTGACGTTCTCTCGCTCTGACTATATACAGATCCAACCGGTGGTCGCTGCAGCACCCACTTACATGCACAGCCAGTTCTATGGGGAATGTGTGCATCATACCCCTGTGTAGGCTGCAACACAACCAGCAACTAAGCTTAAGGAATTTTGCAGCAGCTTCAATAGAGTAACAATCATTGGGCAGTGCAGCAAAGATAGGCATATGTGTGCCAGACCTTTAAAGAGACCTTATTACCTTGCCCTTAAAGTGTTACTAAACCCACAACAGTAAAATCAGTTTGTACATGCAGTAAAGCAGGCTTGTTATACTCACTGTGGAACCTAAGGGGTTAATCCTGTGCATTGTGTAAAAAGACTGTTTGAGCCTGTCTTCTCTGGTTCTCCCCTTCGTCCAATGTCCCCAATCCTTCTCCTGATAGTACAGAGCATTGGGGGCACTCTGCACATGCTCAATTTGGTGTGTATTGCTAGAGAGTTTTTCTTTTTTTGGGAGGGTTGATGTGATTGGCACAGGGCCAATCAGCACTGTCCAGACAGATGTCATGGGTCATGCAGCCTCATAGGTCAGTTAGGGGAGAAAAATCCCCCTACAAGCTTTAGCCAGTGCTTGGCCGAACACTGATAGAAGTCACAAGACTACTATATACTGCTGATGAGAAAAGTTATTTAGCAGTTTATATTTACTAGTATAATTGCATTTCCATGTTCTGTGTACTGTGGGAGACCAAATATAGTGAATGCAGGGTCCTGGGTTTAGTAACACTTTAATAGATAACATGACATAATCTATTTATTACAAAATATCTTATTGAGGTTTGCCAAGGCATTGAATTTGCACATTGGGTAAGCCATATTAGCTTATTACAAATGCAGGCTCATTTTCTTAGTAGGGCCGCACAATGATCATGCTTTAATTGTTTCTGTTCTCTTTTTAACCTGATTGGGTGTGAAAAATGCGTTCTGTAGGTGGTGGTGGTTTTATCTTAGCAAATGTTGGTTAGGGAGGCCAAGTAATGGTAATGAAATCCAGAAAAATCCACAAATCTGTATGTGCAAAGCCATAATAAGCATACAGCTCAGCATGCATGTAAACATTTGAAAGTTACATCAAATATTTTTTTTTTTTTCATCAATACATTTTTTATTATTTTTCAATAACATCGTACAAAGTTTTGATAGAAGGAACATAGTAGCACATCTGGTAAGTTCAATAAAGCAAATGTTTGCTTGGTCTGAGAGTCATATATTGATACAATTATTACTATTACAGTAATTATAACAATATAATCTCTGTGGTCAATACAGAAATTTGTTTCACAGCATGATCATTATACAATATACAATAGACAATAAACAGTAAGCAGTATACAGAATGCATCATTCTTTGGGCCATATTTCCCAGGCTTTCTGAAATTCTTTATATGTTCTTGAGTTGATCACCAGTAGTTTATTTGCTTTCACCATAGCAATCACCTCCAAGAAGTTGGGGGTTAGTTGTGATTTCAATTTTTGAACTATTGATAACTTAGCAGCTAGCAGTATGTGTGTAATCACTTGTCGGTATTCTGAGGGGAAGTTGTCAATTCCCAAATTTAGGATGGTGAGTTTTGGGCATGTGGGGGTAATTATTCCTGTGCATCTTGAAATGAGTCGGAATACTTGTTTCCAAAAACTAGTTAGAGCTGGGCATTCACATAATACATGTATGAGATTGCGAAAGAGGGTGGGGGAACACAGGGGAATGGCATTTTAAATGAAGCTAGGGTTAACCTTGTAAGGCCAAAACTTCCATCCCTACAACATTGTATATTAAAACAATTGCACATTGTGCAATAGGAGGAGCAAGTGGGACTTTGAATGAAGGATGTGAAGGTCAATCAATAACATTGATGGATAATGATTAATAGGGTAATGAATAAAGTTATAATTTATTACAAATAATTATACATTACATACAAATGGTCACAAAAATGATCCAAAGAAGCAAAGCACAATTAATGATTGAAATCTTATAAATACATAATATGAGTTCCCCATCCATCAACTGCATAATTAGACATACTGTAAGATATTAAAAATTATGCATGACCCATGATCTAATTTCCATGGGGTGTTACCCCCGGGTAAAGCAATAAGGATGATGTGGACAGAAAGGAACCAGTGGGCATGTAGTGGCAGAAACATGACAATGTTAGCTCTACGCATTTCGTGGCTTGAGGGGCCACTCTTCAGGAGCAAGCGTGTATATAGGCTGCAATTCCTTGCCCCCCGCAATTCCTTGCCCCTTCCATTGCCCTCTTGTGTTCTTTTTATCATTACCCCACACTTCAATGCATCACTATTCCTTTCTACAGAACTCCCTGGTCCTCTCCCGGTGCCCGGTCTCACCCTAGTTTGGGCGCCTGTGTTGAGCGCCTCTGCCTTGCTTGCCGCCTCAGCTCCTGGTGAGGACGTTCCCAGTGGGCCTGTCTGTGATGCTGTACCGCCAGTGTGCTTGCCCTGTGAGTATTTTCCACCCCATTTATGGGGGCTCCTCCTTGGGAGCTTCCAGTCCCACTACCCTAACTTAGATCAACAGCTAGACTTATTCTTTCCTTTTGTATTGCAGCCTATATACACGCTTGCTCCTGACGAGTGGCCCCCCAAGCCACGAAATGCATAGAGCTAACATTGTCTTGTTTCTGTCACTACATGCCCACTGGTTCCTTGCTGTCCATATCATCCTTATTGCTTTACCCGGGGGTAACACCCCATGGAAATTAGATCATGGGTCATGCAGCGTTTAATGTTTAATATCTTATGTCTAATTATGCAATTGATGGATGGGGAACTCATATTATGTATTTATAAGATTTTTTTATTATTAATTGTGCTTTGCTTCTTTGAATCATTTTTGTGACCATTTGTATGTAATGTATAATTATTTGTAATAAATGCTAACTTTATTCATTACCCTATTAATCATTATCCATCTATGTTATTGATTGACCTTCACATCCTTCATTCAAAGTCCCACTTGCTCCTCCCATTGCACAATGTGCAATTGTTTTAATATACAATGTATCAGATTGCCTATTTGGCCGCAGTTGGGCCACCAATTTGAGGAGTTTGAGGGAAGAATTTTTCTATTCTGAATAGTGTGTAGTCCCATCAGTTAATAATTTTTAGGGTTAATTCCCAATGAGCATTACAATGGGATGCCTTAGTGATGGATTTGAAGGCTGATTTCCATTGTTCAAAAGATATTGGGCATCAGAGTTCTGTTTCCCAGTTTTCCATTGAATTTGTCTTTGTAAAACTTGCTGTGTCTTGTAACATATTATATAATAAGGATATTCCTTTAGCTTTGGAGGTTTTTGCTGTGAAGAATTCTCTTGATTTTTGGTTTTTGGGAAGTCCACTTAGAGGGTAAGTGTTAAGGAAGTGTTTTATGCGATTAATCGTATATATTGTTGTTGTGGGTAGATTGTATTCTTTTCTTAGGGATTCTGTGGGTTTGGTTTGGTCCTTATCATTTAGTTGTATGACCTCTGTAATTCCTCTTTCATGAAGTGGTTTAGTATCTAGCATAGGAATCATTGTTTCTAGGCTGTTGATATGGAAGGTTATATGTTTTTGTAAGTCTTATGAGTTGCAAGATTTGGATATATGCCTCCATTCTTTGAGAGATACTTGCATTGTGATCGGGAGGGAGTCAAGGTCCCATTTCTTCCATGTGTCGATTATAAGTAGTGGGTGGAGATTTCTAGTGGGGGATTGTGCTTCTTCTATTCCCACCCAAAAGGGGGTTTCTTCACTGTAGACCCAATGTTTGATTTGGCTTAATCGTGTAGCCCAATGGTAGTCCGGAATGTCTGGCATTCCTGCTCCCCCCATGTGCTTGTTTCTGGTGAGTGCAAATTTGGCGCATCTCGCTCTTTTGCCTTTCCATATGAATTTGTGAAGGATGGATGCAACATTTTTCAGCAGTTTGAGGGGTATTGGTATTGTTAAGTTCCTAAAGAGGTACAGGATTTGTGGCAACGTATTCATTTTAAATGATGCGAGTTTGCCTCCTCATAATAGTTCTACTTTGGAAATCCTATCAATTTCTTTGATTGGTTTGGATAGCGTACTTAACCACTTGACAACTGGGCACTTAAACCCCCTTCCTAACCAGACCAATTTTCAGCTTTCAGTGCTCTCACATTTTGAATGACAATTACTCAGGCATACTACACTGTACCCAAATGAAATTTTCGTCCTTTTTTTCACACAAATAGAGCTTTCTTTTGGTGGTATTTAATCACCACTGGGGTGTTTATTTTTTGAGCAATAAATGGAAAAATACCGAAAATTTTGTAAAAAAATGCATTTTTCTTTATTTCTGTTATAACATTTTGCAAATTAGTAATTTTTCTTCGTAAATTTTGGCCAAAATTTATACTGCTATATGTCTTTGGTAAAAAATAACCCAAATTAGTGTATATTATTTGGTCTTTGTGAAAGTTATAGAGTCTACAATCTATGGTGCCAATCACTGAAAATTTATCACACCTGATGCACTGACGGCC
>BLSH010420529.1:470508-487247 GCA_018402905.1 Glandirana rugosa
TTTTAACCCTTGCGGAAGGACGGAGATCGAAACCTACGTCTCTTCCGTAAATTATCCCATGTTACCGTTATATACAGTGTTCATGATAGGTATAAACCTAAGTTTCCGGGGTAGTCCAGTCGGTATAATAGAGACATAAGGGTGGGTTGGTGTGTCCATATATGGAATTGGTGAACGGCTGGCACATCGCATCTATGTGCAGCCGTTCACCGTGGGTAACAACACCCTCCTGCAATATATTGCAGGAGGGTGTTAGCGCGAGGGCGCGCGGGGGACCCCGCGCGTGGACGGGCCTTTGAATCCAAATATGGATAGTACTTGTGACATATATTGCCATTGTACCCTATTAAATGCCTTCTCTGCATCCAAAGCTAGAGGCAGGAAGGCGTTCCCAATTTTTCTGCATAGTCAATTATGTTGACTATTCTTCTCGTCGCATCCGAGGTCTGGCGACCTGCCACAAATCCCATTTGATCTTTTTTTATCAATTGTGGGAGAAATTGCATTATGCGTTTTGCTAAAAATTTTGCAAAGATTTTGGTGTCTGTATTTAATAAAGAGATTGGGCAAAAGTTAGCTGGAGTAGTGGATTCCTTGCCTGGTTTGGGAAGGGTAACCACCTATGCTTTTAACATCTCTGGGGGTAAAGAAGAGTTTTCTGTGGCTTTTGTGAAGACCTTTAATAAATGGGGGTTAAGTATTTGTTGGAAGGTTTTGTAAAATTCATTGGGGAATTCAACTGGGCCTAGGGATTTTCCATTAGGAAGAGATAGTATTATTTTTGTCAATTCGGGTAGGCTAAGGGGTGCATTGAGTTCATGAAGTTGTTCCTTTGTTAGGGTAGGTAGATTTATTTTTCCTATGAACTCTTGAATTTCTTTGGTGGTGGGTTGAGGTGTGGTAGGGTCATCCTTTAGATTGTAAAGGCTGCTGTATTAAGATTAAAATTCATCTGCTATTTCCTGCGGGTGGGTGATTTTTTGCTTAGAGGTGGGATGGATTAGATGGGATATTCTGTTTTTTGCTTATTTCATTTTGATTCTATTGGCTAGATATTTACCCACCTTGTTGGCATATGCATATGAGGTTAGTTTAAGCTTCCTCAAGTGTGAATCGTATTGGTCAGCTAACATATTTCTGAGTTCTTGCCTAAGCCATAGTAGGGAGTCAGAGGTCTTGGGATTTGGATATTGTTTGTTCTGGATTTCCTGGGTATGAATGTCCTCTAATAATTTCTTTTATAGTTTAGCATTATAGGTCTTGTTGCCCTTGAGCTTTGTTGAATGCATATGCCCCTGATATAGGCCTTTTGTGAATTCGACGGAGTCCATGGGTCTGTATCAGTTTGGGTATTTATCTAGAAAAATTCCCTAATGTGCTGAGAGATGTTTGCAGCATATAACGGGTCTTGTAATATTCTAAGATTGCATCCAAACAATTTTTTTTTCTCTGGGGGTCTTCTTTTCTATAGACAAGAGAATTGCTGCATGATCTGACCGTGTTATGTCTTTTATCATAGAGGAGGAGACTCTCCTAAGAAGTTCAAGGTCAGTTATGAAAAGGTCTATTCGAGAGTAGGGTTGATGCCTGGAGGAGTAAAATGTGAAAGCTCTTTGGTTTGGTAGTAATAAACTTTTAGTAGCACATCTCTTGGTAATTCTGTGGAAATGAAGGAAGGTTTAGGCAGTCTATGGATTTTGTCTTTTGCCAGGTCTGCAGAAGTTAGTGTCGGAGCCAGCTTTAAGAAGAGGTCTGTCACGTACCTGGTGGTTGAGTATGGCTTATGCGGGGGCAACCTCACTTGCAGCCCTGGTTCGAGAGCCCCTGGTAGTGCAGACAGGAAGCTCTGGAGCACAGGGGGGCACGAGGACTGGACAAGTCTCTGGTGGCAGGTTGGTGTCTGCTGAAACTCGTGCAGGCTGCAGGGTAGTAGTACAGTCTGGGTCGGCAATTGGCGAGCAGTGCAGTACAGAGGGATCAGGCAAACAGATGGGTACAGGCTGGGTCGGTAACGTGCAGGCGGCTGAAGTACAAGAGATCAGGCAGAAGATTAGTCATAAACAATCTGGGGTCAGGGCAGGCAGATGTCAGCAAAGTCCAAAGTAGAAGCCGGGGTCACAGGAACAGGAAGTCTCAGCAGAGTAAACACAGGGGGGGTCACAGGTGCAGGAAAGGCTGTAGAACGGACAGCATCTGCTGCTGGGTGCTGTCTGCTTAACTAGCCCGTTTGGCGCCATTGGCGTGCACAGGCGCGTGCGAACGCGCACGGGCACCTGGAACACCCTTTTTTCCTAACATTGCCCCCCCCAAGGGACAGCCTCCGGATGCCCAACCGGGCTTTCTTGGGTGGGTTGTTCCTCCAAAAAGTCTTCATAAGTTCCTGGGCATGGAGGTTGCTTTCTGGCTCCCAAGAATTTTCCTTAGGCCCTTATCCTCTCCACTTTACAAGGAACTGAGTGACTCCTGCTCTTCTCCTGCAATCGAGGATAGATTCCACCTCAAACTCCTCCTCTCCATCTACTAACACTGGTTCAGGTGGGTCAGTTTTCCGTCCTGGAAACAGGTCCTTGGCAACTGGTTAGGGGAGATGTACGTGGAACACCGGGTGGATCCGAAGTGAAGGTGGGAGGTCAAGTTCGTAGGCCACCTTATTGATTCTCCTCTTTACTAGAAGTGGCCCTATGTATTTCGGCCCAAGATTCCTGGATGGGCAGGACAATTTTAAGTTAGTGGTTGCCAACCAGACTAGGTTGCCAAGCTGTAAGTCAAGTTATCCTTGTTTTTTCCTGTTAAATATCTCCTTGTTGTGCTCCTGGGTCTGAGCAAGAGTCTCCTGCAGCAGTTTGTTATTGCTCTACTTGGTAATCTCCTGCGTGGCCAGGATTGCACTTTCTGGAAGAAGGTCTGGCAGGAATGTGGGGTGGTAGCTAAGATTCACCCAAAGACTGCTTGTTGGCAGAGTGGACGGAGTTGTTGTAGGTGAACTCGGCTAGTGGCAACAAGGAGACCCAGTCATCCTGAGAATAAGAGGAGTAACAGTGGAGGTATTGCTCCAGGGTCTGGTTGGTCCTTTCAGTTTGGCCATTGGGGGTGGTAGGCTGATGAGAAGGCCAGTTTAATACCCAAAATAGAACATAGGGACCTCCAGACTCGGGATGTTAACTGCACCCCTCTATCGGATACAACATTTTTTGGAATGCCGTGTAAGCGGACCACTTCTCTGATGAATACTTTAGCCGTTTCTGTAGCTGAGGGAGTGCCCTTCATTGGGATGAAATGTGCCATCTTTGTTAGGTGGTTGACCACCACGAAGATGGTTGTGAAGCCTGTAGATGGGGGCAACTCCACAATAAAGTCCATGGAAATCTGAGACCATGGGCGCTCAGGAATGGGTAGTGGATTTAGCAGGCCCCACGCCTTAGTTCTTTCCGTCTTATTTTGGGCGCAGTTAGGACAGGCACCCACGTAGTTTTTGCAGTCCTCTCTCATGTGTGGCCACCAAAAGGTGCGAGAAAGCAATTCTGCTGCTTTACGGTTGCCGAAGTGCCCGGCTAGGTGGTGGTCATGGCAGAGCTCCAAGGTAGTCAGACGAACATTTTCAGGCACTAAGATCCGAGTACCCGACCACCATAACCCGTCTTTTAAGGCAAGTCTGCGGGTATAGTGGAGCTGGCCAGAGTTTGCCTGATCTGGGTTAGGAAGTCCTCCTGGACCAGCAAGAAGTTGTGAGCGGGCAGGATCGTATTAGGAGGAGGTTCTTCCCCAGTCTTATGGAACATCCTGGACAGCACATCTGGTTTGACATTCTTTGATCATGGCCAGTAAGTTATGTGTAACTGAACCCGGGAAAAGAACAATGCCCAGCGAGCTTGGTGGGGCTTGAGTCTCTTGGCTGTTCTCAGGTACTCCAAATTTTTGTGGTCCGTGAAGACCAGGATCGGATGAGCTGCTCCTTTCAGGAGATACCACCATTCTTCTATGGTGGATTTTATGGCTAAAAGTTCTTAAATAGCCCATTTGGTGCCATTGCACACACAGGCGTGCGCGTGCGGGCACCCGGAACGGCCTTTTTTCCTCCTAACAAGGTCTGTCATGTATTGGTTCAGCTGATTTGGTGCGACAGTTCAGGGATTTCCCTTATTTTGATGTTGGATCTCCTGGATCTGTCTTCCAGGTCTGCGACCTTTGCCTTCAGCCATTCTATTTCCTCAGAATGGTTTTCATGTGCATCTACCATTGTGTTAAATGAAGGGACGTATTCCTCCATGGAGGATTCCATGTTGTCCACCCTCTGTCCCAGATCATGCAATTCATGGCAAAATTGGGTTACACAGTCCTTTATGTCTGCTTGTAGCAAGGCTCTTAGGGAGATTAACATCTCTTTTAGCATTATGTCCAAGATGGGTTGACCCTGTGTTGGAAATACATCTATGGGGTCTGTGCGAGTGGAGGCTTTAGTATCAGGCCTTAGCAGGGCCTAGCTTCATATCATCCTCCTGCTCTGATGGGGCTTCCCGGCGTGGCTTAGTTTTTGCCGGGCTCCTTGTGGGGGGTGATAAGGAGCCTGAGGAGTCCCCGCTATCTGGCTTTCCTACCTACATGCTGGTGGAGACTTGATGGTTGCCCATGTGTGCTCCGGATCCCGTAGCTCCCATATATTGCAGTCAAGGCATCGCTCTCTGGTCTGGGGGAGCTTAATGCAGTCTGTGAGGCCTGTGGAGGTGCCTGTTTGGCTAGTTAGTCCCGGGTGGCCGAGCGGAGCAGCTGAACTATGCGTCCATCTTCAGCGTTGGATGCCGCCCCCCCCCATAGTCGCATCAAATATTAATTTAAGATAAAATTACAATAAATAAAAAGATCACAATAACAATCCTTAATTAATGCTTGCTGGGAAATCATTATAGTTTCCTTTTAAAGCTTTTTTTTCAGATTCCTTTTTCTTTTTTAACTGCTGGAATGCACAGCTAAATGCATTGTGTTCATGTTGGTGTAATTGGTGTCACCTAAAAAGTGCTATTTATATAGTTCCAGTGTAACAAGATTGATTAACATAATTGCTGCAATGAGAGTTGAACGTTTTTTAGGAAAAGGTTACAGCTTTACTTGGTAGGACCATTGACAGTCCTGACCTTTTCTGGCCATCAGTGAATATTTATACAAGTTTTGTGCGTTTTGAGTTTCAGGATGTCTGAGAAAGATTTAAAAGACGGAGATTTTCTAAATTTCACAACACTTCAGTCACATTAGATCAATGGTAGAAGAATTTAGCGCTAAAGTTTAATGAGCTGTGAGACAGTGTGCTCATACTGTCACCAATGATTATTTAAAAACCAAGAAAGAAATTAGCTTGCTTAAGGGGTCAGTCCACCCAGAAGTGGTAGTTCAATGCTCAGGAGGTGCTGTAGAGTTAAAGAATAACACTTTCCTATGTCTTTCAAGGACTGTGGATGGTGAAATCTATGCACTTTAAGCCAAAACATTTTGTTTAATGTTATTAAACATTGATCGTGGAGCAAGCCACTCTTCCTCTGCAGCAGCCAGCATCCCCTTAGGCTGCATTCACACAGGGGCGATCCGACTTCAGGCACGACTTTGCTAGGCAACTTGGAGGCAACCTGCAGGCAACTTGGAGGCAACTTGGAGGCAACTTGCAGGCAACTTCAAGCTTGACTATGCCAGGCGACTTTGCCTGTGGCCAATCAGAGCGGGGAGGGAGGTGGTTGCCCTGGATAAATTCTTTTCTTTTAGTCGCTTCCATGTAGATGGGGGATCCGACTTGGAGGCGACTTCTATGGAATCCTATGGGCACAAGTCGGATAGAAGTCGCCTAGAAGTAGTACAGGAACCTTTTCAGAAGTCGCCTTGAAGTCGGAGCGACTTCAGTCGCGTATATTAAGACGGCTCCAATTCATTTCAATGGGATTTCAGATGTCAAGCGACTTGGGGCGACTTGAGGCAACTCAAGTCGGATCGCAAGTCGCCCCTATGTGAATGGGCACTTAGTGCCCCTGGACAAACAATATAATAAGATGGCTCAGGCAGTGGCTGCCTTCCTATCCCCAACTATCACAGCAGCTGTGGACAGGGATGTGGCTGCTGGCAATATGCAGCTCAGCAAAGAGTTGGGAGAGCATGGTAAACAGCTGAACAAGCTGGAGCATCACCTCTCAGACCTGGAGGATGAAGTGCAAACTTCCCACGCCAGTGAACAACAACTGACCCAAATGCAGCAATACATCCTGGACAAACTCAATGACCTTGAGAATCGTTCCCGTTGGAACAACCTGAGAGTCATAGGGCTGCCCGAATCATTCAATGCAGGCTCGTTGCCAGAGATCTGTGCAACCCGCCTACCTCAAGCACTGGGCATTACCACGCCATGTATGGTGGAAAGAGCACACCGATTGGGAACCCCCTCAAATGATCACCAATCTCCTTGTCCTGTCATTGTCTGCTACCTAAATTACACAGACAGACTGGCCATCCTCAGATCTTTCCGGTATGCCAAGTCCCTTCAACTGGATGGTCATAAACTGCTACTCTTTGCAGACTATCCACAGGAGGTTTCCAACCAACCTTCCAACCCATTTGCTCCACGCTATGCCAAAAAGGCGTGAAGTTTACACTAGCTTACCCAGCAGTCCTATGATTCACGGACTCAGCTGGTAACCCAAAATCCTTCAGACACCCTGAGAAAGCCGCCAATTACTTACAAGCCTACCATCCCTATGGAAACCAAGTCAATGGCTGCCCCCTCCCTCTCTCCAGGCAATAGGGACCTCCACAGCCCAAGGAAAGACTCTCCAAAAAGGGCCCGATACTCCAATAAGCCGAAACATGACAACCCCATTGAGGCAGGGGCGGCCATTGCAGCATACTCTGTTTTACCAACATCGGCCAGCTTAAAACCTCAGGGATTCCACCTAACAGTGACTGTCCTTGCAAAAATCAAATTGTTCAGGTTCCTTACTAGTATTGTCTGTTTCTCTCGATACAGTTGCTGTATTATTGATTTTTCTTTTCTCTCATTTATGCCCACAGCCTTACTGGAGATCTACTCTCTCTCCACTGCCTTCGCGTTTGGACCCTCAGGCAATGCCCTGGTCCTGTTGGATGCCGATCTTCCCAAGGGATACCTATTTTACACAATCCGTGAACAGGTCTTCAGCACATCTCACGCAACGCTGTCTTGGAAGGAGTATTTCCTATGTGGAAAAAAGAGAAGTTCAAATGTTTTATGGTATGTTTTTGTTTAACATTTATTGTTTCCCTATGTAGAGCTAGTTACCACTCCACAACCTACTCTATAGCAGGAAAGCACCCCCCCAATTCCTTTACCTTACCGGACTGCAACTCCCTGGTGTCACCTTCATTCTCCTTTACATCCACATATACCCCCAATATCAAGCCTTCCCCCAGCACTGCCCTAACATGAAAGTGGTATCGTGGAATGTCAAAGGGCTTAGGTCTCCCCATAAAAGAATGGCGATACTATGCCACCTCAAAAGGCTCAAGACAGACATAGCCCTGTTACAGGAAACCCATTTACCTCTAGAAGACCTTAAACGTATGTGCAAATTATGGGTAGGCCAAGTGTATGGCTCTGCGTCAGTTAAGGGGAAAGCAGGGGTACTCATCCTTATTCACAAGAACCTACCCTGCGAGGTCCTTTCGGTAGAGAAAGATGAATATGGTCGGGCGGTCATACTTAAACTCAAATTGTCCTCCAGGGAAATGGTACTCTCCAATATCTATCCCCCGAACTCCCCCTCAAAACATTACTTCCAAGGCCTTACCTCCCGTATAGCTCCCTACATTCACCTCCCCTTGCTAGTAGGAGGCAACTTTAATTCAGTAATGCACCCTCAAGAAGACAGATCCAGGGACAGGATCCACACTGATGATGCATCTCACCCAACCGTAACTCCTCTAATGCAATTTACTGAGAGCCTTCAATTGATAGACTTATGGAGGCTATCCAATCCCGCAGGAAAAGACAATACTTTCTTCTCCCCACCCCACCATAGTCTGTCTAGGATAGACTATCTCCTCTGCAATCCTCTTCTTTTACAATTCACCACGGACCCCCTTATTTCAGAGATCGCAATCCCTTCCTCTTGAAAGTTATTAGGGATACATGGTTAGAATACATGGAAACTAACGCAGGGCATAGCAGAGATCCAAATCTATTCTGGGAGGCCGGAAAGGCTGTGCTCCGGGGCAGGATCATCGCCTTCTCCGTGCCACTCAAGAAACAAGTCAACAGCCAGTACCATGCGGCCAGTGACACCCTTCGTAGAGCCCAGAATCGCCTAATACAACAGAACTCTCCTGAGCATAGACAGGCATGGGCGCGTTACCACCAACTGCTCACGGACCTGCAATATCACAAATTCGGCAACAAGTCAGGGAATCTATTGGCCGGCTATGCAGGGGTTCCCGTCCTCCGGCTCACATCTCCGCCCTGAAACCATCAAATTGCACGCTATCTTCCTCCCCAAAATAATCAATTCCATCTTAGAGCATTTCTATGCTACCCTCTAAGGCCCTGATCCTATTAACGATACAGAGGCCCAGGCTTTTCTTGCTCAGGTATAAGAGACAATGGTGCACTGGCCTAGCGCATTATCCTCAGATAAATATTTATTAAAAAGTTAAAAACATACTCACAAGCGAGCTGTAAAATCAAGCATGTCAAGCATTGTAGATTCCTTCCAATCCATGACCACAAACACTATGCGGTTGGCATTTAACACAAAGATGGATGGCTAACGCGTTTCAAGTTATAGACCTCTTCATCAGAGCCAAGTGTACACCAACAGCACCACAAATTTATAGACCAAATAATGACATAGTGGGGAGGGCGATCTTACGAAGCTACACCCCGTTTGGGGTGGATGCTGCGCAGGGGGTTACTTGCATGTTCCACCCATATGACACGCCAGCCAAATATACAAACAAATAAATGTATAATCTCAATGTGCAACATATCAGAACTCTATAGGACCACAGTTTGTGAGTAATGTCCCCAAATATTAGAAATTGGTAAATCCTATTATGTATGTTTAATATCCCCCAGATCGACCTAACACAATTGGATCAGCTCAACGTCCCGATTACTGACACAGAGGTTAGGTCCACAATAGCTTCACTAGCTACAGGCAAAATACCAGGTCCAAGTGGATTCACCTCAGAATTCTTCAAGGCCTCTGCTGACCTAATGGCTTCAACCCTTGCCTCCATCTACCTGGGGGCCAATACCTTCCCTCTGGGTTTCAATCCCTCATTAAATTGAACCCCCAAATAGGGCAAGGATCCAACTGAGCCAGGCTCCTACTAGCCCAATTTCCCTACTTAATCTAGTCTCAAATATTCTCTCCAAAATCATGGCGAATAGGTTAGCATTAATTAATCCAGCAATAATTAATTAAAGCCTTCTTTAATCCACTCCTCACAAGCTGGCTTCATGCTCGGACGTTCAGCCACTTCAAATATCCGTAAGGTCCTCACTGTATGGGGGCAAGCAAGAGTCAACCTCACCAGTGATCAATCCATTATCACACTAGATGCCGAGAAAGCCTTCGATAATGTAAGCTTTTACTGGCTGCGGTTGGCTCTCTAGAAATTTGGCCTGGTTGGCCCCTTCCTTCACCGGATCTCGACTATGTATTCCGTCCCATCCGCCAAGGTAGTAGCTGCAGGCTTAATTACCAACAACATTCCCCTTCATAAAGGGACCAGACAGGGCTGCCCACTGTCTTCTCTCCTCTTTAACCTGGCTCTTGAACCCCTGTCACGTTTCTTGCTTTTCCATTCCAACCTCTACGGAGTCATGATTGGCCAACAGGAAATTTGTATAGCCCTCTTAGCCAATGACATCTTCATTTTTACATCAAACCCCAAGCTAAATATGCCACATATCCAGGAAATATTCACACGCAAAGTCCTGCTCTTATATCATACCCGACCACCTCCCTGGACTGCTCAATCTACTTTTTCAGTGGCTAAATCCCATATTGCTTATCATGGATTTAAAATAGGCAAATCTCCCTCCTCCCTTTACCACCTTAACTACCCCCCTTTTATCTCTAAAATTATAGGGGAACTAGAAAACTGGGCTGACCTCCCACTCTCCCTGCTAGGCAGATGCCATCTATTTAAGATGGTCAGTTTCCCCAAACTTATATGTCCCCTCCAAACCATCCCCCTCCTACTGCGTCACAAAGATATCCAGACCCTACACAAGGCTCTTTCGGTATTCCTCCGCAAATTTACCCAATATTCAAACCTACAATCTTTCATGCCTCCTCAGAGTGGGTTTGGACTGGTTGTCAGGGACATCTAGATACTCAAACCATGACCTGTAGTCCCAGATGGTAGACCCATGTGGATTTGCCCGCCTTACTTCACTGCAAAACTGCATCTATTCCCCCAACATAATCTTTTGATAAGGGACATAGCATGGAGAAAGGCTAGCAAAAAACTAAGGCTCTCCCCTTATATTTTTCATCACCTGCCTATAATTGGCTATCCCCTATTCATCCAAACACGGCAGTGTGCGGCCTTCTCCACATGGGCCTCCCATGGGCTCACAAAACTGGTACAACTATTTGATCCTGCAACTGGCAAAGCTCTTCCCTTTTCTACATTACAATCTCTATCCAACTTACCTAGTCACCACTTCATCTATGCACAGCAAACAATTCATTTTGTGGCTAGCCTCTGCCCTGACATGGATATGCGCTTCCGCACTTCCTTTTTGGAAAATCTTCTAGGCTGTGACCAACTCAAGATCTCCGGCATTCATAAACCTCTCTTCTCTCATCTCATCAAGCCCCTTCATCTGGGTTCAACCTCCCCATGGAACAAAGACTTTCCCCAACAAAATACTTCACACTAGCTGGCTTTAACACCACCTGTGCCTTTGTTACTAATAAGTTTTGGCGGGAACAACAACTTAAAATCCTGCACCGAGCATATCTTTCTCTGTCTCTTCATCCTCATCAACACAGCATCAATGCCCATGGTGCCTCCTGTATAGACCAACTCTATTCCACAGGCTTTGGCAATGTCCTGTCATCACACGCTTTGGGGACCAAATAGAAAACTTTGCCAATACAGTCATTGGATATCAACCATGCAAGGACCCCCTCCCCCTGCCCTTCGGCTATTTGGATGGCACCCCCCCCCCTCAGGATACACAAAAATGTACTCAATGATCATACGACGCAACAAGGCATGGCTTTCTGGAAAGAATTTACATTAGGCATGGCTTTCCACCTGTTTCATGGCTGTTTCATGGCTGCCAGAAGGGCAATCCTCACACAGTGGACCTCCACAACTCCACCCACCATCTCAGCAGTCAAAATGGAACATACTTGCCTACTTCGCAAAGAAAGTCTGGACTTGGTACTATACTCCTGCAACCACTCTCGCTTTCACAATAAATGGTACTCCTACATGATCAAGGCTATGCACACTGGATTTATCCCTCATGAAACTCTTCCCATCCGACAATGGATGAGACCTACCCCACCCCCCTACAATCCATTTAAAGAAAAAAGACGCCTCATGGTACTGCCTCATCCCATCATCACCCCTGATCTTTACTATTACCCCAGGACTCTTGATATGCTCATTGGATATGGTGAAAGGACGTTTACAGCTGAGCCCTCCCTGGTGCTGAATCGCTTCCGGTCCTCAATCACATCAGACTTTAATCTCTGTTAGATGTCACTTTCCTTTACAGTGTTAGAGTGTTTGTTACTTCCTGTGCATGATAATAGCTCTCAGCATACATCTTCTCAACCTCGGCCCCCCCCTCCTTTTTTTCCCCTACCCTATCCTACCCTTTCCCCTACCCTTCAACAATTGTTCCTTTCTCTTGTTCTAGTGGTATTTTTATTTATATTACGCCCCCTTGGGGACTTCACCCAGAGTCACATGCAAGCGCTGTCTCTTTGACTACCTGTATGTTGGAAAACCCAATAAAGTATATATATATATATATATATATATATATATATATATATATATATAAATGAGGGGGACACCCCTTTTATAGAGTTGTCATTGGAACAGGTGTCACCATTGGAAGATCTACATATTTCTTCTGTGGAGAACTGTAAAAAAATGCAACTCACAATACTTTCTGTCTGGGTGAGAAAGGTCACCAGGACACATATAGGGACACAGAGGAGTTGATTTATTAAAGGCAAATACACTGTGCACTTTGCAAGTGCAGTTGCACGCTGCATGGGAATTTGCTCCAGAGCTTAGTTAATGAGCTCAAAGAATCACATGCAAGAAAAATATAAACATTTTGCTTGCACATGATTGGATGATGGAAGTCATTAGCGCTTCCCCTCAGTTACTAAGCTCTGGTGCAAATTTCCCTGAAAAGTGCACAGTCTATTTGCCCTTAATATATCACCCCCATAGAGGGGGAAATCTACCTAGAAAGGATACTGACAGCAATAAAATGTATCCTAATCTACTCTAAAGTGTATGTCTATACTTACACGTTAAGAATACATAGCAGAGCTTTCCTAATATTAGCTCCAGTAGCCAATTGAAAAGATCATATTCTATTTTTGTTATAAGTATTGCTTTATTATTTGCCACTGTACAGCACATAAAGACACACAGCTATTGCTTCCAGGCCAGAAGGCAAGGATAACAGCCTTTCCTACATAAATAAACTCATCTGGGAAATGGCTTAGGACAACATTAATTGAGTAATTATGTCCTGTGGTTTTCAATGTTTATTGAATAAACACCAGGATTATGTCATGCATAAAAAAACCAGTGGAATAAATCATGTTTGATAAGTAAATATCCATTGAATTTTCCAAACCACTTAAACCGAAGGACGAATGCTGAAGAAAATGAATAGGTTTGCAGCTCATTAGGATAAGGATGGAAAAGCAGGACTATGTACCGAATGGGGTGTACAATTATAATTATCTTACTAAAGTAATTTATGACTTTGAGGGTGTATTTATAAAAAAGTGAATGGATGCATCTGGTCCTTTTTGAACAGCATTGGCTAGCTATCCACCACTGCAGTGGAGCAGGTTGGGGCCCCCGGATGTAAGAAATGAATGCAAGCATACACAGATGTGGATTTTGAGTTAAAATTCCCATTGCAACACTATGAATGTGCATCTAATCTGGACTTGTGTGGTGAACCTGGTAAAAATCATTGTTGAATCATTGATAACATCAGAGGAGCGGCTGCATTGTTTTGTGATTTCTCTGCACACCTGAAGATGACAAACCTCGCTCACCCAGCACTTTCCCCACTTGAGGTATTTCAAAGAATTTATTAGGCTAAGCATAGCTTAACAGGAGAGAGGGTTATCAAATATACTTATGAGATATATGGTTAAACACATGCAGTGCTCTGATAAACAGTAATTAAAGTGATACTAAAGTCTTGTTTTTTTTTTGTTTTAAAATAACAGACATGTAATACTTACCTGCTCTGAGAAGCCCAGATCCTCCTCTTCTCAGGGTCCCTCGTCGGTGCTCTTGGCTCCTCCCTCCTGACGAGTCCCTCCACAGCAAGCAGCTTGCTATGGGGGCACCCGAGCTGAGCCGCTACTCTGTGTGTCCATTCAAACATGGAACAGCAGCTCAGTCTCGCCCCCTCTCTCTCCTCATTGGCTCACTGACTTTGATTGACAGCAGTGGGAGCCAATGTGGGAGTCGCTACTGTCTCAGCAAATAAGGAGGTGTGTCCCAGACAGCCAAGTCTATCAGTCCAACCATAATGGGCACACCGCTCAGGCAATTAATGAGTTACTGACCACTGCAGGTGCTCATCCACGTGGAAATGCAAATGAAGAAGAGAGAATGGCCGCATAACACAATGAAGTCAAAGTCTTTAAAGCTCTTTATTGCCACCATGCCAGACAATAGACAGAAACACTTTTGATAGGTTTCACACACAGATAATTCAACCTTTTAAACATTGTGGGTGATGCTAAGTGGGTTGACCACTCCGCGTGGATTACCTGCAATGTAGCCAGTCTCTACTCCTCCATACCGCACAGCTAAGCCATTGAAGCAGTTGGTTTCTATTTGGAACATTATACTAACCTTACATCGGATTTCCATATGTTTGTCTTAGATGTTCTACAGTACTTATTAACACACAATTTCTTTGTCTTAAATGGTGAGTATTTCTTGCAGAGGTGCGGAGCTGCGATGGGGTGAATTTTTGCCCTCACTCATTAACCTCTATATGGGGTGGTGGGAGCAGTCCCGCATCTATGAAACAGGTAATCCTGTGTCAGGCCATTCCACCGGTAAATAGATGATTTAATATTTAGTGTAGATGAGCGTATGAGCACTATGGATTCCTTTTTTGGAATATTTCAACAGTATAGATTAAAACCTACGTTTCATGGGGCAGACTGACTGAGAGATATGTTTCTTAGACCTTCACCTGTGTAGTGATGGAACTAGTGTCAGTACATATCTGTATAGAAAGCCACTCTCTCTGGGAATACTCTCTTGATGGCCAAATTGGGATACCCACAGCATACGATCAAGGGTATCCCTGTCAGACAATTCTTGAGAGTTTGCCGTATCTGCAGTGACCAACAGACATTTGAAAAATAAGCAAAGGCTCTATATCTGCACTTTCTGCAGACGGGATACCCAAAGTGGATGTTGGACAGAGCACTATCTATCACAGACTCCAAACAGAGAGATGAGCTTTTAAAGGAAAATAAATTTGGTGATGGTGACAAAGAGAAGTTTAACAACAAGCGACTCATGTTGAGCACACCTTTCAGTTTGGAGTTTGGTGACATTGAGAGGATTGTTAACAGATATTACCTATTCTTTTTGAGGACCAGATCTGTGCCAATCTTCTCAAGGGAGGCATTAACATTGTTCTAAGGGGGCCCCCACAGCCCCCGGGAACTCATTGTCTCCCAGTTACTTTAATTCCAGCAAAATACAGTCCCTTACATGTCTTTACTTCAAGGGCAACAATTGCCTATTCAACTGAAAGAGAACACAAAATACAGTCACTTTTTTAACCGTAACATCAAAATGTGGTGTACATTATTACTTGCAAAATATGTCATGTACAGTACATAGGACACACAACTAGGCGTTTGAGGGATAGATTTTTTGAACATCTTTTTAGTATAGAGAAAAATCAATCCACCAATGTTGCATGCCACGTTAATCATCACCGTGCTGGAAACCTTTCAGTGGTTGGGGTACAGATCCTTGAGAAAGTTACCACACCTAAGAGAGGGGGGATGTGTTCCAACTTCTCTGTAAAAGGGAAGTCTTTTGTATTTTTCAGTTTAAGACACGCATACCTTATGGCCTACATTTCATATCGGATATAATTCATTTTTATGACTGATTTAGGAACTGTCCACTCCCCCTACTAGCTATGTATATTTTTATATTTATTTTGGGCTTCATTACAGTGACGTTTTCTTACTTGTCTTGTCCCTAATTCAGTCTTTTATAATATTAGGTCTACTTCTGGTAATATCCATGTTGAGTACATTGCATCCCTGTAAGTTATGTCCATTTCTCTTTTCTTTTCTGTCAAATATACCCTCTCCACATAATGCTCATTTGATGTTTACACATGATTAACTTATATATGATAGCATTATTAGTGGATGTCTTAAAGAGGGTTTTAATGTGACAGTGATGGCTTCTTTGCATCTACGTATACATTATTTTTATATTTAAACAAGATAGTGTCTTTTTTCAGGCAGTGTTTATGTTTTTTTGCATCTAACAATATTTATGGTACATTTTATTGTATCACTGCCTTTCTTTATGGTGATTTAGTGTTGTCTTGCTACCATGCAGTGATGTTATGTGATATGGTGAAACTATATATACTCCAATATGCAGATAACATGTGATATACCATTTTCTCTTTTTTCTTGTGGTAGTGTATCCATATACACCATTGCATAGTAGTCCATTACACTGGGTTGTGGATGTGCATGGCTCGGTTGGAGCTGTGTTAATTTACATTTACATGTATTTCTTGGTGACATTTTTTCTCTTTTTTTACTTTTCTTCTTGTTTTATGTAAGTTGATTGATTAATGATTTTAATTACTTGTCTTCACCTGTCATGCATTGCCCAGCCAGTTACCTGAGCAATTACGATGCACTTCCTGTTGGGTTCTGGGCCATATCTGTCCTATGAGTAAGCACAAATTATCTGTGTGAAACGTGTCAACAGTGTTCCTGTCTATTGTCTGGCACAGTGACAATAAAGAGCTTTAAAGACTTTGACTTCACTGTGGTGTGCGGCGATTCTCTCTTCTTCAGCCGAGTCTCTCGTGCAACATTGCTGGATCGAGAACGGGCTCCGATAAGTATTAGGAGGGGGGCTGCTGCACACAGAAGTTTCTTTTTCTTAATGCACAGAATGCATTAAGATAATAAAAACCTTTGGACTTTAGAACCACTTTAAAAGAACTGAGTTGCTAACAGTATATAAAGACATTGAAACAATATTTAATCAGCGCAAATATGTTCTAACTAAGTGCAAAACACTCTTAAATAATATATAACTGGTAATCTATCAACACTAACCAGTGACCTATAGTCAAGGCCTAATGTGATTGTTGCCAACACTTGTTAGAGCATGTCCACCAATGACTCTATTAAAAAAAAGTATATTCCAAATACTAAGTGCAGCGCAACCATGAATATACGGTAATAAATACAATTCAATAA
>BLSH010420529.1:494917-506495 GCA_018402905.1 Glandirana rugosa
TTCTCTACCTAACCCCTGTCACCTTCTTCCCCTCCTAGTCTTTTCTGTCCTAGTTTGTCGGAAAAATGTGTTACGTCTCCTAATTGGGGAATCCAAGGTGTCACTCGTACTGTTCGTACGAAATGCCGTATATGTCTGACTAAAGTGACAACACCCAAATCATTGTGAAATTAACTTGTTCGACTTCAATCTTCGACTAACCGATGGTACATGTCGACGTGGCCTAAAACGTGTGAATCACACAGATATACACCTCCATCGGTAGTACTATAATTGTCCCGAAATAAAGGAGTCTAGTCTCGACGGGACAACTACTACCACTAGATTTCTTGAATATTCCTCCACCAGTCATTAGATCACCATCATCAACAGGGCAGCTCTGATCTGAGGAAATAAAGCCCTGTTAATATCATGATGGCTACCTCCACATATAGACACACTAAGTGTGCAAAATCCGGTGCAGCTGTACATGGTAGCCAATCAGCTTCTAACTTCAGCTTGTTCAATTAAAGTGTTACTAAACCCACAACAGTGAAATCAGTCTGTATATGCCGTAAAGCATGCTTGTCATGCTCACTGTGGAACCTAAGGGGTTAATCCTCTGCATTGTGTAAAAAGGCTGTTTGATCCTGTCTTTTCTGATCCTCCCCTTCTTCCACTGTCCCCAATCCATCTCTTGATAGAACAGAGGCTTGGGGGCAAGCTGCATATGCTCAGTTTGGTGTGTATTGCTAGAGAGTTACCAAGAGAGAGTGAGAGAGAGCCAATCAGCACTGTCCTGGGGTCAGGGGTCCTGCAGACCGATTGGACAATTAGGGAAGAATGAAAATTCCTCCTACGGGCTTTAACCAGACACTGATAGAAGTCACGAGACTGCTCTAACTGCTGATGAATAAAAGTATTTAGCTGTTTAAATTTACTAAAATAATTGCATTTCCATGCACAATGAAGCAGAGCAGCCCATCACCTTGACAACAGGGGGGAGTGGTAGTGGGGGTGGTAGTGCTGTGCCACCAGCCACCTCGGGGGGGGGGGGGGGTTGCTTGCCGCCCCCACCCCAAAAAAAAAAAACACCAGCCGCCATTGGAATGCCTTAGGATAAAACATCTTCAGACTTTACAACTCCTTTAAGGTCCTAACCATAGTGACCAATCAGATTCCATAATTTGTTTTTTAAAGATTAAAGCCTTACCATTTTTCATCAGTAAGTCTTAATATGTATTACAAAAGCCTGTACTAGTACACCATTAACAAGATAGATAATAAATGCTATGCAGAAACTAGCATTTGTTCATGTCCTTTCTTACAATATCAGTCTTGCAAGAAAGGTGGAGTGGCACATTAAATTCAAGGCATTCACACAAAATATGAATGTAAACAGTATTTTCTGCATTCTTTGCTCATTTGAAATAGCTCGCAGCGTACATTGCTGGGTTTGTCAGCCGAATTGGCCACGCACCAGTTTAGCTCTTCAGCATAATAAGACATTACAACAGAAAGGATTCTTTTGTGTTTAAAAATGTCATATTTTTTATCAGTGCCTCTTTAAATGTTAAATCTAACGCAAAGCTTTAAAATAAGCAGATAAAAATTCAAGAGGCCCCGTTTCCCTGGCAACCCCGCCAGCGTGCCAAAACCCCCGATCAAAACTGCATTTTGGAGAGTTCAAAAATCTTAAGAACAACAATTTATCGTTTCATGCTCTTACAGTATAGTTTTCATTCTAGAAACCGGATATGTGCATACCACACAGTCTGAGACACTAAGCATTTTATACCTTATTTGCTCTCAACATATGTATTTCTGGCAGTCAGCATGTACAGGAGATTAGGGAAAAATGTGAGGTTTGTGCTTTTTCCTGAGTACAATGGCTTTCATGGTATGTTTTCCAGCTTTTTCCCCTTTCTGACAGTAATGTATATTTTGTCCTATTTTCCTAGCAGTCGCTGCCAAAAAGGTGTTCCAGCTCTGCAGACAACAGACAACATATGTTTCTGGGAAAGGTATATATAAAATTCCTGTTGGTGAGTTCAATAAAATACAGTGTTAAAGAGGAACTCCGATTATAATATAGATCTCTACCTTTTTAACACGAAGAAACCTTTGAATGATATTTATCTCTCGGAGAACCCCTGCTAATAAGTACTTTATCTACAACGATAGATATATGTGTGTAAACAGAAAGTTGTAGAAGTAAGAATAAATAGAAATAAGAATGCAAAGTACTTAGCATATTTCACCCCCAAGGGCTGCTCTTTGTCTCAAAATTTCTGATGGCCAGAGAGTGAAAAGTTTAGTATTCTCTTACTTGGTGGTCAGTAAAGAAATGCCCAACTACTATGACAATCAAATGAAAAGTGACCTCCCTACATTGGTGGGTAGTGACATGCCCACTTACAGAGGAGGGGAGGTCAGAGGAGAAGGGCCTTCTATAAAGTTGCCTAATGGTCAGGGGAAAAAAGCCTTCTTCTAAAGGAGTATAGATGGTCAGTGGAGAAGGACCTTCTTATATAGGTGTATAGATGGTCAGCAGAAAAAGGGCTTTCTTATATAGGATATATATGGTCAGTGTAAAAGGACCTTCATATATTGGTGTATAGATTATCAGTGCAGAAGGACCTTCATAAATAGGTGTATACATGATCAGTTGAGAAGGGTCTTCTTAGATTGCTGGCTAAGAGGAAGAAGTCCTCCTCACAAATAGCTAAAAAGGTCAGTGTCTGTGGTTACTTATCAGAGAGGCAGGGACTGTTCACCACTGAAGGATACTCTAGCAGCTTCTGAAGGAACCCTGGTTGGGAAAGGTTGATATAGATGTGTAGCACCCTCTAGGTAGTGAGGTGCTAGAGTAGGATTTTTTTTAGATTTAGGCAGGCCTAGCTGGTTGCTAGGCATGTTTGTTTTGATTCTGGGCTGGGAGTAGCTCAGGGTAGCAGCTGGTGACTCACAGGTGGTGTCACTTCTCAGTTACCTCCCCTTTCCTTCTAGAAGATGCTAGAAGGGGGTGGGAAGAGAGGTGGATTCTGCCTGGGGTATCTTAAGGAGCCCTGACCAATCCCCAACTTGGAGTGGCAGAGTGCAGGCCTCCTTAAATACCTGGGGTCAGCCCAGCTGGTGGAGGAGTAGTCAGGTGGAAGAGATGGAGTAAAGGAGTGTGGAGGCTGTCCTGCTCACGGGGAGCTCCCCAGTCTGGGGGGGAGTGACCCTGCGCTGGGGCTCGCATGCATCCGGGAGGAGAGAGAGATTCTGAAAGGAGAGGCACATGAGAAAGTAGAAGGAGAGGACAGTAGGAGAGAGAACTATTGGTCACAGGGAAGTGCTGGTGAGTGAGGCACAGTCAGGAGGACTTGGGAGGTACACCTGAAGAGAGATAGGAGTTTGCAGCTGGAGGAGGGTGCAGAACCAGAGGAGAGGACTGTGGAAAGGGCAGTGGAGAGTGATCATTGCAGCCATGCTGGCTGGCAGGGCCTTAAGCGGGCTATCTGGGAGTGGTAGCTGAAGAGAGGACAGCTAGCATCTGAACTTTTCTACACAAAAAGAGGCCCAAGGTCTCTGCCTGCAAAAGGCAGTCCACGAGGCCTGGTTGAGTTAGTGTGTTAGGCTCAAGCCTACCCATGCTGTGCTAGCTAGTCTAGAGGAGTGATAGTGTCACGTACCTGGTGGTGGAGTCTGCAGTTGCTGAGGTCAGCCTCTCTTACAATCCTGACTCAGGAACCCCTGATGTAACCAACAGAAGGTTCAAGAGTGCAGAATGGCACGAGTGCTTGACAGGAACACTGGTGTGATGGTCACAGGCAGGGCTGGGAGTGCAGATTGATGGAGTAGAGATGGAACCCCAAGAACAGCTGACGATAGCCCCGTCCGGATTGACCAAGCAGGTAATGCTGGATGAGAAGGCCAGGGATGGACCGGATCAGACAGCAGACAGCAGATCAGGAACTGAGGAGCAGGCAGGAGAGTGGTCAGACACAGACCGGATCGGCAACGGGCAGGCAGCGTGGTACCAAGGAGCAGACAAGCGGATCGTCAGGAATAGCCAGAGTTCAGGGCAGGCGGATAGCAGCAGTGTCAGGATCAAGCCAGTAAGTCAGGGAAACTGGAACAGCAGTAGACGGGTAGCAGGAATCACAGGAACGTTGTAGACCGAACGGCATTGAACTCATGTCACTGTTCAGTTTAAATAGTCCCATTGGCGCCAAGAACGGTTACGAACGGGGATGCGCACCTCCCGGTCGCACCGGGCGTTCGTGTCTGTGTCTGCGCACAGCATCCCTTTCCACAGGCACATGGGCTCTATGTCTTTCCTGACATTGCCCCCCCCTCAACGAGCAGCCTCCGTATGCCCAACCGAGCCAGCTTCCCAGGGTGGGATCTCTTAAATGCCTGCATTAGTTTCTTGGCATGAATATTACTTTCTGGTTCCCATGAATTATCTTCAGGACCATACCCTTTCCATTCGATGAGATACTGGACCCGATTGCCTTTCTTCCTGCAGTCCAGGATGGCCTTCACCTCAAATTCTTCTTCACCATCTATTAACACTGGTTCAGATGGACTGGTCCTTCGTCCTGGAAATGGGTCAGGCACCACAGGTTTCAATAGAGAGACATAGAATACAGGATGGATCTTCATGGATTCTGGTAATTCCAACTCATAGGCCACACTGTTGATTTTCTTCTTGACTAGAAATGGACCCACAAATTTTGGTCCCAGTTTCTTTGACGGGCAGGAAATCCTGAGGTTTGCTGTGGACAACCAGACCAATTTGCTTGGTTCCAAGACCAATTCTCCCCGTTTCTTCCTGTCAAAAGTTCTCTTATTGTTCTCCTGAGTCTTAGACATGGTTTCCTGCAAGAGTCTATTGTTCTTGTTGAAAAAGTCCACTGTCTCTTGTATGGCTGGTACTGAACTTTCAGGGAAGATATCAGGAAGAAAGGATGGGTGGAAGCCGTAATTGGCAAAAAAACAGGGATTGATTGGTGGCAGAGTGTACAGAATTGTTGTACGCAAATTCCGCTAATGGTAGCAATGATAGCCAATCATCCTGAGAGAAGGAGGAAAAACAATGCAAGTATTGCTCCAAGATCTGATTGGTTCTCTCCGTTTGGCCATTAGTCTGCGGATGATAAGCTGACGAGAAGGAAAGTTTAATCTTCAGGGTCTCACACAAGCCCTTCCAGAACTTAGAGGTATACTGCACCCCTCAGTCGGACACGATATTGGTTGGGACCCCATGGAGCCTTACGATCTCCTTGATAAAAGCTATTGCAGTTTCGGGGGCCGAGGGCGTGCCTTTCATTGGAACGAAATGTGCCATCTTAGTAAATCGGTCGACTATCACAAAGATGGTTGAGTACCCTTCAGATGGGGGTAACTCCACAATAAAATCAACCAAAATCATTCTCCCAGGCACCGGGAGAGGCTTCAACAGACCCCAGGCTTTGGACCTGCTGCTCTTACTTCGGGCACAAATGGTAGAGGATTCCATGTATCTTCTACGGTCCTTGCTCACCTGTGGCCACCAAAACGTGCGCTGAAGTAATTCAGAAGTCTTATGGACCCCAAAATGTCCTGCTAGTTCATGGTCATGGCAAAGTCCCAGGACAATGGCTCGCACTTCCTCGGGTACAAAGATCTTGTCATCATGCCATAGTAGGCCATCTTTCCATTGCAAGTCCACTCCTGAAGAAGCGGGTTCCTCCACTGAGACTTGCCTGACCTGGGACAGCAGATCTTCTTGGAGTAGCAGAAAATTCCCAGCAGACAAGATGTTGTCAGGAGGTGATGGGTCTTCAGATTCATTGTACATGCGGCAAAGCGCATCTGGCTTGATATTCTTTGACCCGGGCCTGTATGTGATGTGGAAGGTAAATCCCGAAAAGAAAAGCGCCCATCTGGCCTGCTGTGGTTTCAGTCTTTTGGCTGTTCTTAAATATTCGAGATTGTTATGGTCTGTATAGATCAAGATTGGATGAGCAGCTCCTTCCAACAAATATTGCCATTCCTCCAAGACGGCTTTAATTGACAACAGTTCTCGATCACCCACGTCATAATTCCTCTCCGCTGATGATAGCTTGCGGGAGAAGAATGCAACGGTGTGCAAATCAGCCTTGGTGCCTTGTCTTTGGGATAGCACTGCTCCTACTTCTATCTCGGATCAACTACCTCCAGGGCATGTGGCAACGCTGGATCAGGATGCTTGAGCACAGGAGCGGATGTAAACTGGTTCTTTAGGGACTTGAAGGCTGCTTGTGCTTCTGTGGACCAGATGAACCTCATACCTTGCTTGGTCAACTGGGTGATGGGAGCGATTATGGCTGAAAAACCTCTGATGAATTTCCGGGAGAAATTAGCGAATCCAATGAAGCATTGAGCATCAGTAGGTGTGGGCCAATCCAGAATAGCAGATATTTTCTGAGGATCCATCTCAATGCCCCCGACTGATATTATAAGTCACAAAAACTGGATGCTCTGCTGCTCGAACATACACTTCTCTGGTTTGGCATATAGTACATGTTGCCGCAACTGGACCAGCACTCTCTTTACATGGCCGCGGTGCTCCTCCAGGGAAGCCGAAAAGATTAGGATGTCATCCAAATAGACAATAACAAACAGATCTAGGAAGTCTCTGAAAACATCATTTATGAAGTGCTGGAAAGTGGCCGGAGCGTTGCATAGTCCAAACGGCATTACCAAATACTCATAATGCCCAAAACGAGTGCGAAAGGCCGTTTTCCACTCATCACCCTCCCGGATGCGGATCAGATTGTAGGCACCATGGAGGTCTAATTTTGTGAATATGGCTGCCGTCCCGAGACGTTGGAAGAGTTCAGGAACCAATGGAAGAGGGTAGCGGTTCTTGATGGTGATCTTATTCAGTTCTCAGTAGTCGATGCAGGGTCGTAGAGTATGATCTTTCTTTTCTATTAAGAAGATACCTGCACCAGCTGGAGATGTGGAGGGACGGATGAACCCCTTTCTCAGGTTATCATCAATGTAGGTTTTAAGTGCACCGAGTTCCAATTCGGACAGCGGAAAGATTCTGCCGAAAGGAACCTCTGCACCAGGTAACAGTTCGATGGGGCAGTCATATGGCCTGTGAACTGGAAAAATCTCTGCTCCCTTCTTGCTGAATACATCCAGGAAGCAATGGTATACTGTGAGAATGAGCTGGTGGGTCTTGGAGTCCGGGTTGTCGTCCAGGCACAGCAGAGTTGGAGCTTGGTGGGTGTCCTTCGGGAGACAGTTCTGGAGACAGTATGATGACTGTAATTCAATCCTCCCCGTGGCCCAATCGATAAGGGGATTGTGGGCTTGCAGCCAGGGTATGCCAAGGATGACTGGAAACAGGGGTGAAGTAATAATGTCCAGACGCAACAGTTTCTGATGTTTACCCAAGATAGAGGCAGGCAGAGGAACTGTCTCATGGGTTACTGGCCCAGACTTAATAACTGTCCCATCGGCCAGGTGGACTGCCATTCCTTGGGCTTTGGCTTGCAGTGGAATCTGATGTTTGGTGGTGAAGGCAGAGTCCATAAAACAACTGCAAGGACCGGAGTCAATAATGGCAGGGACTTGAATATTCCTTCCTGGGAGCTGAAATGAGACAGGTAAACTTATGTGAGTAGAGTTGCTGGAAATGGGGGACAAAACCTCAGGTACAATGGTGAAACACTTACGGAGCTTCGCAGGACAAGTCCTCACATAATGTCCGGGTTCTCCACAATACAGGCAGAGGTTGTGCATCTGTCGGTGTTGGCGCTCCTCAGCCGATAGGGATGGCTGAAGGAGTCCCAGTTGCATAGGCTCTGGCGTGTCCGAAGGTGCAGCAGCAGAAGAAGGTGATGTTGAGCTGGTGTAGCTGGGAACCCAGGGTAGTACCCATGTGGGTCTTGGGCCTGCCCCTCTCTCTAATCTTCGTTCCCGAAGATGCTGATCAATTTGTATAGACAGGTTAATAAGGGGGTCTAATGACCGGGGAACACCAACTCGAGCTAGTTCATCCTTTAATGCCTCAGAAAGTCCAAGCCGGAACTGGTAGCACAGAGCAGCGTCATTCCAGTTGGTATCGGAACTCCAACGTCTGAATTCAGAGACATAGTCCTCTGCTGTTCTGCACCCCTGCTGTAGGGCGTGCAAGGCGGCCTCCGCGGTGGCAGTCTGATGTGGATCCTCGTAAAGCTGGCACATAGCGTGGAAGAAAGAGGTCAAATCTGTCAGAGATGCTGCCTTTTGCTCCAGGAGGCGATGAGCCCAGGACTGTGGTTCCCCTTGCAGCAAGGAATGACAAATCCCACTTTAGTAGCTTCAAGTGAGAAGGTCCGGGGCTGCAAGGCAAAGTAGAGTTCGCAGGCATTGTGGAAGGCCCGGAATTTTCTGCGTTCACCGCTGAATTTCTCAGGTGTGGGGACCCTCGGCTCAGGAGGCAGCATAACCTCGGTAGGGGCAGTAGTGGTGCTGGAGGGAGTAGCGGAGCGACTGGTTCCAGGCGTAGAAGATGAAGAAAGCTCCAGGACACGTTCCTCCAAATGGATATAGCCCTCCTGCAGATTCTTGACCGCTTGGGTCAGACCGGCCAGGTGCTGACACAGGTCATCCATCGGAGAGGTCCCCTGGGCAGACTCTGACATGGCCGTTCGGTACTGTCACGCACCTGGTGGTGGAGTCTGCAGTTGCTGAGGTCAGCCTCTCTTACAATCCTAACTCAGGAACCCCTGACGTAGCGAACAGAAGTTTCAAGAGTGCAGAATGGCACGAGTGCTTGACAGGAACACTGGTGCGATGGTCACAGGCAGGGCTGGGAGTGCAGCTTGATGGAGAAGAGATGGAACACCAGGAACAGCTGACGATGGCCTCGTCTGGCTTGACCAAGTAGGTGATGCTGGATGAGAAGGCCAGGGATGGACCGGATCAAACAGCAGACATGCAGATCAGGAACTGAGGAACAGTCAGGAGAGTGGTCAGACACAGGCCGGGTCGGCAACGGGCAGGCAGCATGGTACCAAGGAGCAGACAAGCGGATCATCAGGAATAGCCAGAGGTCAGGGCAGGCGGATAGCAGCAGTGTCAGGATCAAGCCAGTAAGTCAGGGAAACCGGAACAGCGGTAGACGGGTAGCAGGAATCACAGGAACGTTGTAGACCGAACGGCATTGAACTCATGTCACTGTTCAGTTTAATTAGTCCCATTGGCGCCAAGAACAGTTACGAACGGGGATGCGCGCCTCCCGGTCGCGCATGCACACAAATGGTTGTACCGGGCATTCGTTCATGTCTGTGTCTGCGTCTGCGCACAGCATCCCTTCTCACAGGCACACAAACTCTACGTCTTTCCTAACAGATAGTCTGCAGCAAGGGAAGTGCTGGTGAGAGAGGAACCGTCTGCAGCAAGTGTTGTGCTGGAGGAGGAACTGAAAGCAGCAAGAGTTTGTGCTGGAGAGAAAAGAGACGTGTATATACTGGAGTGTATATAGGAGTCCTAAGAAAATTTGCATCAAATTTTCTTGGGCACCCCATAATTCCCTAATCCCTATTCAAGTTCAATACCCCTCAAATAAAAGAAATTAAAAAAACAAAGCGATGGACTCATCTACTGTATGTCGATGAGTGGCTGAGATGGATGCCTGGATGGGCAGAGTGACAGGTGAACCACTACTTTCAGAGACCCCTACGGGAGAATGGCTACCGATACATGCCCCTGCTACTACCCCTTCTTGCCCTAAGTGGATGTACTATTTTTCTAAAAAAAATCCTAAATTTTGAAATACTTTGGAAATTAGTTATTTTCCCTGACATTGCAATCACATGACCCTTCTATCTCTACCCTGTAGCTCATTCTGATTGAGTTAAGGCCAGGAGGTAGTGGTGCGCACTGATCTGACATTACAGAAGTGTGCAGATGCATTGTTCCATTAGGTCCTGGCATCATTACACCGCCCTTGGGTTCCTTGGGAGTGTTTATGACAGCTGGCCCGCAGAGGAAGTTGTCAGAACTCTCCAGTTTATACCATGACTTCTGGGTATCCCTGCATAGAGAAGAAGCCCAGAAGATGGAAGACTGGAGAGAGGATACCCCCACTACTGAAAGGAAGTATGAAGAATTAAAATGAAGTTCTTTTACTTCTTCGCACCCGGCCATTGTAAAATGATGCCTGATTGGGAGCCCTATTGATCTGGGTAAATGTCATATGATGTCCTCCCCCATGAACATGTCTTGTGAGGGCCCCACAGCCCACACTTCAGTGCAGTATGTCACCCACTGTGTTCACCAGACACAGTGGGTGACAGATCAGTGTACCGGCCCGCTGCTGGTACCATGTGATCACTGTGACCAATCACAGCAGATCACATGACAATTGTAAACAATGAATGGCTTTGATTCATGACATTCATTGTATACTATTGTGTTGCTCGCTGTGATTGGTCACATGGTGCAGACAGGGGCAATCACAGTCCATCTGTACCATGTGATTAGCCGTGGTCACAACAATACACACTGAATTAATCTATTCCTATAAAAAATAATTGCCTATAACAGTGAAATTCACTGCTATAAGCAATTGTAGTGTGTAAAAAAAAATCCTGATTACCTCCCCAGAGTAGTACAGTGTTATTATGGGAACACTGCATTGCTCTGGTCACAGTATGTAAAAATCATAAATAAACAAAATAAAAAAAAAAAAAAGAAAAAATAATAAAAATAGTTAAAAAATAATATATATATATTTTTTGTACATCACACCAGTTATATTATGATATTACACTGTAGTTTGACAGTATGTAAAAATAAAATGTTAAAAAAACTATTTTTTTATTTTCTTCAATTTCCAAAAAACTGTGACTAAAAATTACAACGTGTAAAAACTTGCTATGCCTCTTACTAAATACCTTGGACTGTCTACTTTCAAAAAAAAGGGATTTTATTAAAACTTACCGTAAAATCCTTTTCTCCGAGTTCACTGACAGACGCAGCTCTTCTTGACTTTGTGGGTTTTATGTTCGTCCTACCAGGAGTTAACTAGGCAGGGAAAAGAAATCAGCTGGCCCCTCCCCTGGGGGCCGTCCTTTTTCCTACATTAAAACCCCCCTCACAGAATAGATCTCCAGTTTGTACACAAGCCGTACCAAAACAGAGCCCACAGGGGTGGGTGCTGCGTCTGTCAGTGAACTCTGAGAAAAGGATTTTACGGTAAGTTTTAATAAAATCCCTTTTTCTCCTACGTTCACTGACAGACGCAGCCCTTCATGACTTTGTGGGGACGTCCCCAAGCTGTGTCAAAAAAGAGGGGTGGGTAAACGCAAACAACTGTACCCAACTGAACCTCTGAGGAGGCGCCAGACGCGCCTACACTGCCGCCTGCAGAACTTTGCGGCCAAAAGCAGCATCCGAAGATGCAAACACATCAACTTTGTAAAACTTAGTGAAAGTGTGAACCGAGGCCCAAGTGGCCGCCTTGCACACCTGTGACACCGAGGCCTGGTGTCTGAAGGCCCAGGAAGTACTAACCGCCCGGGTAGAATGAGCCGTGACCGGAAAAGGGGGAACCTTGCCCCGAACAGAATACGCATGGGTCACGGTT
>BLSH010420529.1:507026-520628 GCA_018402905.1 Glandirana rugosa
CAGAAAGAGTAACCTACTCCTCTAACGTTCCGGCGGGCTAAGCATAAGTCAGCCTGTTACGGTGCCGCCACCGCATACACCTAGTAGTCCCGCCGTGAGCCTCGGGTCGCCGCCGACGCCTCCGTCGGGACTAAGACGCAACCCGCCTTGAGGTACAAGGCCGTTAGAGACGCCAAATGTAGGGTCCACACCTCTTGACCGTCCGCCTGAAAGAGTCAGCGGTCTTCGACCTGGTCCCCCTCACCAGGGAAGTGGGCCTCCACAAGTCAGTCTAAACAGTGTCTACCCCCTGTGGCCTACACCTAGAGTACCGCAGGTACAAGTTAGTGTTCCACTCTTTTAAAACACAGGTCCTGCTTCCGAAGCAGACGTATGGGAGGAAAAGCGTACAGGAGGCGATAACGGCTCCAGGGAGCCACCAGGGCATCCGTGGCCACTGCCAACGGATCCTTCGTCCTGGACACAAAATTTTCTCACCTTGTGATTGAACATGGACGCCATGAGATCCACATCCGGTGTCCCCCATCTGTGACAAATCTGACTGAACACCTCCGGGTGAAGGGACCACTCCCCCTGGTCCAGCTTCTGGCGACTGAGAAAGTCCGCCTGCCAGTTCTCCACACCTGGGATGTAAACCGCAGAGATTGCCGGAACATGGAGTTCCGCCCAACGCAGAATCAGGGCTGCCTCCGCAGCCGCCGCTGGGCTCCGAGTGCCGCCCTGATGATCCACATACGCCACCGCCGTGGCATTGTCCGACTGAATACGAATCGGGCGGCCTTGCAATCTCCTCATCCAATGAGAAAGACACAGTCTGATTGCTCTCAGCTCCAGCACATTGATTGGTAGGTAGGCCTCCTGGGCTGACCAACGACCCTGAGCTGATAACTGCTCCAGGACTCCACCCCAACCCGTCAGACTGGCGTCCGTGGTGATCACCGTCCACTGAATGGGGAGGAACGACTTCCCTCGAGTGAGGGCCGAGTCCCGCAACCACCAAGCGAGAGACGCCCTGGTCTGAGGGCCCAGCCGGATCAGAAGATCCAGTGACCGGTGGGACTTGTCCCATTGAACCAGAATTGCTCGTTGGAGCAAACGAGTGTGACTCTGGGCAAAAGGCATCGCCTCAAACGACGAGACCATGAGCCCCAGCACCCTCATACAGAACCACAAAGAAGACCGGCGGCGTGATAGTAGGGTGCGCACAGCCGACTGTAAGCTTTGTAGCTTTGTCGGAGGGAGAAACACCTTCGCTTGGTCCGTGTCCAGAATGAGACCCAAGTACTCCAGACGGCAGGAAGGAGACACCGACGACTTCTGCAGGTTGAGTAACCATCCGAAGTCCCGCAATGAGGCCATTGCGATGTTCACATTCTCCTCCAGAGCAGAGATAGAGTCCGCTCGCAGGAGCAGATCGTCCAGGTAAGCCACAATGGCAATGCCCCTCTGCCGCAGCAAAGCCAACACCGGGGCCAGTAACTTCGTGAACACCCGGGGCGCGGAGGTCAGGCCAAAAGGGAGAGCTACAAATTGAAAATGGCGATCCCCAACAGCGAACCGCAGGAATCGCTGATGTCGCGGATGGATGGGTACATGAAGGTACGCATCCTTTATGTCCAATGATGCCAGGAATTCCCCTTGGTGCAGGGCGGCCACAACCGACCGAACGGACTCCATCCGGAACTTCCGTGCCCTGACAAACTTGTTTAGGGCCTTCAGATCCAGGATGGGCCGAAATCCGTCCCCTTTTTTGGGCACCACAAAGAGATTCGAGTAAAAGCCTCGAAACCTCTCTCCTTGGGGGACCGGTACGATTACTCCCTGATCTGAGAGAGACTGCACCGCCCTGAGAAGGGCCTGTCTGCGCTCCAGCGGGAGGCTTAAATTTGATGGGAAGAACCTGTCTGGGGGTAGAGAGATGAACTCTATCCTGTACCCGGTGGACACCACCTCGCAGACCCAGCGGTCGGAAATGCGAGCCAGCCACCGGTTTGCGAACCCCCGAAGACGTCCCCCCACCCGACAATAGGGTGGGGGCGACCCATCAGGCTGAGGAAGACTTGTCTTCCGTCTTTCCTGGTTTGCGCTGCCACTGCCGGCGTCCGGCCCCTGCAGCAACCTTACTGGGACGGGTTCCTTTGCTTGCCGCGCCTGATGCACGAAAAGCTTCCGCTGACCAGACGTAGAAGGCTCCTGTCTATGGCGAAATTCACGCCTGCGAGGCTCCGGAAGGAAAGTACTCTTGCCTCCCGTGAAATCCTTAATGATTTTGTCAAGTCGCGAGCCAAATAGGCGCCCACCCTGGAAGGGAATATCAGCCAAACCTAGTTTGGAGGCGTGGTCACCCGACCAGGATCACAGCCAAAGAGTTCTGCGAAGCCTAATGGCCGATATAGAAATTCTGGACAACAAGGGCAGAACATCCACCACCGCATCACAGAGGTAATTAATCCCCTGGAGTAAAAACTCAGCCTTCTGCGGTGCCTCCATGAGGCGACCTTCAGTCGGGTCCGACTTAAGTTCCGCCATGCACTCCGAAAGGTACTGCGCTGCCATGGCCGCAGCCAAAGCAGGTCACACCGCGGAGCCCGCATTCAAAAACAAGGACTTCAGAAGTGCCTCTGTTCTTCTATCAGCAGGATCCTTAAAGGAAGGAGTCCCTTCCATAGGAATGGTAGTCGCCTTAGTAAGGCGTGCAATAGGCGGATCCACTGCAGGAGATTCCCATTTCTTCAGGAAGCTCTCCTCAAAGGGATAGCGTTCAGAAAAGCGTGCAGTCAGTGAGGGGGAACGGCGTGGTTGTTGCCATTCACGGTATAGGAAATGGTCAAAAAATTCATTGTAAGGATAGGACTTAGGGGCCTTGGGGGGCCTAGAAGACCCGCACACATAGGCAGACCGCGATTCGCCTGTTTGATCCAACTGCAACTTGGTGCGAATGCCAGCGATAATGGTGGCTACCAGCACATTGTCCTGGTCAGTCACAGGCTCTTGGTCCTCAGTCCCCATGTCGCCACCCGTTTCCTCATCAGACAGGCCCCCCGGGGTCCTTAAGACCCCTGAAGCCACCTCCGGCTCAGAATCTTCCCCCGAGGATAACGGGGGGGAGGGGACCGCTTCCTGGCGGCCCGCGGAGCGGCGTCCCCACGTGGAAGAAACTCAGCAAGGACATCCCGCAGCTGGGAGAGAAAAACCCCTTGGTCAGACTGCGTGGCTGCTGAAGCCACCTCAGTAGGTTCAGCAGGGAGATCAGCCATTACAGGGATGGATGGATGGATGGAAGGAAGGGACGCCCCGCACACAGCCACACACCCACAGGATCCAGAGGACAGCACCCCACCGCCACCAGTACCCAGAGGGAGCCCAGCTATACTTGCTGTTTTTGCTGCCTGATAGCGCCGATCGCTCAGAAGAACTGCCTCTGTCAGCCGCCGTTTTCTGTGAGAAGAAGAAGCTGCAGCCATGTGTAGAATGCAGAGCATGCAGTGAAGATGGCCGCCAGGAAGCACTAGAGGGTGAAACACACCTCTCAGGCAACGTGCAGTACCGAATATGGCCGCTCCGAGCGCTAGAGGGAAAGCCCCATAGACTGGAAATGTCCGCAGCTACGGCAAAATGGCGGCGGTCCGCCGCAAAATGGCGGCCGAAAGACCGCATGGCGATGCTGGACGAGAAGGCTGAACGAAGGTACAGCGCTGGGGAGGGGGGTGGGGGCGGGGGGTGGCAGGGGGCAAGATGAGAGGCTGATTCCCACCGGTGGCTACCCTGGACAGCTACAGGAGCAGTGAAAAAGATTGCATTTTCGGACCTCGGGCCCTCTTCACTCCCCATGCGGGGAGGAAGGCAGGGCGCTCACTTACCAGTCCGACGCCACGGTAGCCACGCGGATGCAGACTTTCCACCCTCGGCGGGGGGTACGCTGCAGGCCCAGGGTCACCCTGCCGAACGAATCGGGAAGGGGACCAATATGGGGGATCTCGCCCCGGGCCACCCGCACGGAACGGGTAAGATGCGGTGGGTCCCTGTGTTGGTGCCGGCTTCGCATCATGTTGGCCAGGTCGGGGAAAGTACAGAGCACCAAGACTCTCGATGCCCCGACCGGCTTCTTGATAGCAGATCATCTTGATTGCAGAAAAAAGAAAAATAAAATAAAAAAGAAAATGGTCACAATAGGACCGCAGTTCCCTATAGGGAAGCCAGGTCAACACCTTGCGAACTAGGCATTGAAACTGGAGAGCTATTCTGTGAGGGGGGTTTTAATGTAGGAAAAGAGGACGGCCCCCAGGGGAGGGGCCAGCTGATTTCTTTTCCCTGCCTAGTTAACTCCTGGTAGGACGAACATAAAACCCACAAAGTCATGAAGAGCTGCGTCTGTCAGTGAACGTAGGAGAAAGAGGTAATTTGGAGTATATTTGTCCTAATATTTTTGGGCCTCAAGAAATGAGATATGCCCTCAGGATTGATCTATTTCCATATATATATATATATATATATATATATATACAGTATATATACTGTACCTATATACACCAGGATTTTTTGGACTCTATAACTTTCCTACAGGCTAAATAATATACACTGATTTGCATTATTTTCACTGAAGAAATATATTTTGGCCTAAATTTATGAAAAAAAGATTATTTACTTGCAAAATTTTGTAACATGAACTAAGAAAACCTCAGTTTTTAGTTTATTTAGCAATATATAAAAAAACCAGTGGTGATTAAATATCACCAAAAAAAAAGCTCTATTTGTGTATAAAAAACAATAAAAATGTCATATGGGAACAGTGTTACATGACTACGCAATTGCCATTCAATGTGCGACAGCAATGAAAGCTGAAAATTGGCCTGGGCAGGAAGGGGGTAAAAGTGTCCGGTATTGAAGGGTTAAATAAACCTTAACAGAGTAATAAAAGTAAATTGACTATATTAATGCATAATGTAGGGCAGTATGCAGCAGTGAGAATTGTCAAATATTGTACCTTTTCTAACTAAAGCCGCATACACACGATTGTTGTACGACCGCACGTTCAACTTTTCTCAAAATCGGCTGTCTGTGATTTTGTCTAGCGTACTGACAGTAGTTGAATTATCGTTCGACAAAGCCGAATGTAGTGACGTGTTACGAGCGTACAAAGAGGAGGTTCAGATGAATGTGAATTACGGATGCAGGTTTACGCGACCGAACACTTCCTGGGTTCTGAACATGCGTGTTTGCACTTCCAACTTTTCCTTTGGCCAACTTCTGTACAGACGAGCCAAAAATTGGACAACCCCTTGTCGGCAGACAAAAGTTTTCTAGTCTTCTCATACAACTTCTGTTGGACGGTAATTGCACATCCCTGCTGACAGGACAGAGCTCTGTATTGTTTACATAGAGAGAGCTCTGTCCTGTCTTCCTCCTCCCCAGACTTATCACAGCACAATTGGCACTCCCCCTAACCGAAATTGCAGAATCATGCATTTATACTGTATATACGTGATTCTGTGCAGCTGGCCCACACTCAGTGGTGTATTTCGGTTTTGTGCTGCCCTAGGCCAGACTAACATTGGGCTCCTCCCATCCAAATGTGCCCCACCCCTTCCTGTTTAAGATCCACCCCTTCATCTATAAACTCCACCCTTTACTCTTTAGGCTCCACCTCTTCCTATTAGAGGGAGAGAGAGAGCGGGGGGTGAGAGAGAGAGGGTAGGAGAGAAGCTGGGTGAGAGAGAGAGGGAGGGAGTGAGACCCGGGACTCCACCTGCTCTGCCAAGTGAGCTACTTCCAGGATCAGGGCCTTCCTCCTGCTTCCGCTTTGCTCCCCTGTCACCGAACGGTCAGTCTGCGGCCACCCCTGTAGCACTGCCACTGCTCCTTGTTTCCCTCTACCTTTGGGGGGGCTGGTGCCGCCCCTCTGAAAAATGCTGCCCAAGGCAAATGCCTTGCGATAGATACATCCCTGCCCGCACTGTAGCAGTAAAGCTACAGTGTGCAGTTGGCAAGTGGTTAAACAGATAAACCAGAAGCCCATTATTACTCAATGGTAGCTGAAGGCCTCCAGCATCAGCACCAAATTCAGCCAACAAAGTATAATGAGCAAACCTGACTATTACACTGCAAGAGACTGTGGAATTGATTTACTATAAGCAAATAGACTGTGCACTTTGCAAAGTACAGTTGCTCCAGAGCTTAGTAAATGATGGGAAGCTCAGCTCTGCTGACTTCCATCATCCAATCAAGTGTAAGGAAAAATGCAGTTTTTTTTTTTGCTTGCACATGATTGGGTACTTTATGCAAAGTGAAGCTTTACCTCATTTGCTAAGCTCTGAAGCAACTGCACTTTGCAAACTGCAGTCTTTTTGCCTTTAGTAAATCAACCCCTGTCTTCCCACCCAAATAGTTGGTGAAAGCCCTGCTCAACCTGATTGTGGGAAAAATATATATAAAGCTGAAATTACAGTTAAATGAACTTTTCACTGATTGCTTTGATTGGTCGCCCATAGTTGAATTTTAATAAAACAGAAGTCAGTTCATGAATTCATCAGTGGTAGATTTCTCAGCTTCCCTCTTTGAAAAGAATATTATCTGTATGTTAGGCGCATACATTTTTGCTGCCACCTCAACATGATTAATCTAAATTTCTATTTCCTTGTTCCCGCTCTGTTTAATGAATGGCTCTACGCTCAGTGGTTTGGGCCCTGCCTACAATCCATCTTGGATTAGGATTGTAGCCTCAAGCTTCTGACATGTTACTTCTTAAAGTTATCATTATTGATTTCTGAGGTCAGCGCAGAACATAGAGTCTACTGAGACGTCATGTGATCTGCAAACCAAATCAGACATCCAGCTGAACATTCCTCCAGCCTGAACTCATTTCCGAATCACAGGGTTTTTCTCCATGAATCTGCTACATCATGTGAACAATCTATAAAGGCTCTTTGCAAAGACAAAAAGGAGTTTGACTTTCACTGCCAAGATCCAATAAGTTTCCATGGAGAAAATAGTCACTGTCTAATTAAAACAATGTGGGGCATTTTCTAGGCTCTCAGAGTGAACAGAACAGGGATTTTATGTGTGATCTTTGAATATATTATTAAAACTCGGCAAACAGCTAAATACCCATTATGGAGTAATTAAATGTTAACCAATTGTCCAAAAGTGTTGTAGTTCTGTTCAGCTGGTCTTGTGACCAAGGCAACCCTGCCAGAAAACATAGCCACGTCTGTGACTTTTCACTTCAATGAGGTTCAACAATGCAGTTCTGTCACTGACCTACTCCTGACCAGTAAGGATGGGCTCAGATCGTACCCACCAGGAAGTCATCACTGCACACCACCAATCATAGGCAGTGAGGCATTTCCCGGCCCGCAGCTATGAGTGTGCAGGGATGGCTTCCTGGTGGGTACAGTCTGAACACGCCTGAGACCATCATTATTGACCAGTGCTGATTGGGGAGTGAAGGAACATCACTAGACTAATAAGGTCACCCCTCTGCTCACTTCACTCTAATTTACAATCAGAATTATCCATGTTTTAGGCCTCATTCACATAGACGTTTAAAAGCTCAAAAGTGCACAAGCGTAAAATTCCCAGTTCCTTCCCACATCTGGGGAGGCACAGGTGGCACATACAGCCGGCCATACAAGTGGATGGCTGTACATGGTTGTGCTGGCAGAAATGCCAATGTTCCTGTGCATATAGGGTATTTCTCCAAACTTGCTAGGCTCGCATTGAGGCAAATACACAGTATGTGCATGAACAGCTGTGCACATACAGTAAGCATTGGCATTTACACTAGTACAACCTCATACAGTCATGCACCTGTATATCCAGCTTTCTGCTCCCCAGGCACGGGAAAGCAATGGGAATTTTATGCTTGAGCACTTTTGAGCCTCTAAGCACCCATGTACATGAGTCGAGGCCTTAAACTGGGTATAAAATGTAAGTTTTTATGTTTGTTCAACCACCAGGTTGAACAAAGAGCTCACAGATCCCAACATCCACACAAGTGATGTGGATGCAGGAAACTCCCACGCTGTATTTTTATGTTATGACAGCAGGGACTCCCCCCTGTCAGAATACACTGCGGAGGCTGATTGAATGCTGGTTTTCTAGCAGAGCTGTGTTGAACAGAGCGGGGTACATATAGATTGAAATTTGGGCAGGTTCCTGAAAAACGGTCATAGATGCTAAACCGGCCAAGATTTGAACCATCTATGGGCAGGCTGATTGTACCCAAGTCAATCAATCCACTGATCAACTTTGGTACAACCAGCATGTCAGATTTTAGGTATGCAATTATTGGCAGCGGCTCTAGCAGTAATCACTGTGTTCTCCCAGGGGTGGCTCCCCCGCCCCAGCCCCCGCCCCCCCATCCCCACCAGAAGGACACACTAGCTCTGTAGGAGGGATTCCCCCATCAATACCAACTTTTGCAGGAAAGCAAATCACATTATCTATAGCCTATTTAAGACTGCCAGCACTATGGAATGCAGCAGAGCCTTATTGTATTACGTACATTTGTCATACACATTACAGTCTGACTGTACAATCTTCCTTAGAGCCACCAACAATCAAGTAGTGCAAAGGGTTGCCTGACTGGCCACAAATTGAATAGGTTTGATGATGTTTTTTTTTATTCAGGGCATGGGGCACTGTCATCAAAGCAAACTTTGTATTTTCTTTGTTGGTTCCACTCATCAAACATGTAAAGCTGTAATCCTACATTCATATGCCCTTATCCGGTGTTGGATTTCTGGTGGTTTTTGTCCATAGAAGTTCTTCCTGCTTAGGACTTTAAAAAAACAGCCAAAAAACATCAGTAGCTTATCAGGGATGTTTTTAGCTTTTACCAGCATTATATTACCGCCGTTTTGTCATGTTTTTTCCCATTTTTAAAGGGCCAGCATTTTTTTTTCAATTGGTCTAAATGTCCAAAAACATTGGGGATTGACGTTTTTGAGTGTTTGAACGTTTTTACAGCTGAAAACAGTCCAAAAAAACCCTCAGCTCTTGGGGTTTTTTTACAGCTCAAAAACGTCACTGCTAAAAACAGTTGATAACAGCCTATGTGTGCATGAACACATAAAATAATATGATGGAGGGTTTATTGACTGTAGAAAAAAAACGTCTGCAGCTGAAAACAGCTGCTGAAAAACAGTTAAAAAATGTCCTGTGTGCATGAGGCCTTAAAAGCACGTTCACAGCATTGTGCTGCAGTAACGCATTTTGCGCTTTTATAATCTGAATGGTGTCCCAACACACCTTCTCAGAACACTTGCACTGCAGCACACCACAATATGTGGAGATACACTACCATACATTGCAGTGCGTGGTGCTACCAAAACTGTAGGCACAAATTTCGGTCAGAAATTATGGAGGGAACTACAGCGCTAGTGTGCTGGGAAGGAAAATGTGAACTGTAATGTGTGGTGAATGGAGGCAGCTCCTCGAGAAAGACTAGGTCCTGGTAACCTAATAAATGCTATGGAAGGAGAAGAGGGAAGGAGGCGCCAGCCTATGATGTATGATAATGCAGAATGGAGATAACACTAAGAGACGTCAAAAAAGGGGGGGGGGGGGCGGAAAGGAACACTGTGAAAGTAAAAATATATGCGAGACAAGAACAAATGTATGGTAAGTGGAAAAATTAAAAAAATGATAAAGAACGTATGTTGAGAAAAACAATGAAAGCAACCAAAAAAGTGGTGGGAAAAATGCATGGTGTAAATTTTATAATGTGAATTAAATTAATATATTGAAGGAAATCAATACAAACCAATTCAGTATGAAAAAAAAAGAAAAGACAAAGATACAATGAATACACAAAAAAGAAACAAAAGGAAGTTTATCAGATTAAAAAAGTTCATCAAATTAAAAAACGTTCATCAGTTTAAAAAAAGTCATCACGACCATTCCCTACTCTAATTGGTTTGCTAAAGGGATGGAGCCCCGAAACCGGTAACCACGCCTCCTCACGTCCTTGTGGAGAAAACATCATCTTGCCAACCTCCTGGGAAAAGACGAGCGGACTAGGGACGCCAATGCACTGCAGGGCATCTGGCCCCCAGTGAGCTGCTGACACACAGCCTTGCACCAATCCCTACTGTGAGTGCCAATACCAATCCTTGTGTGATCTGCTGGCCACGGCTCCGCTTGTCACACACCGCGCTGTTGGATCTGCCACATCCCGCTGCACCATGCTCCTCAGCCCGACATCCTAGCATTGCTGACTCTGCAATACCCTGCTGTACCCCGCTTTCAAGCCTGACACCTCAGTTCTAGCAGGACTCCATACTCCATCAGGGTTTTGCATCGCCTGCCGACAGTCATTATCATCCATACATTTTTTCCACCACTTTTTTGGTCGCTTTCATTGATTTTCTCAACATACGTTCTTTATCATTTTTTCATTTTTCCACTTACCATCCATTTGTTCTTGTCGCATATATTTTTACTTTCACCGTGTTCCTTTCAACCCCACCCCTCCCCCCTTTTTTGACTTCACTTAATGTTATCTCCATTCTGCATTATTATACATCATTGGCTTGTGCCCTCTTCTCCTTACAAATGTTGGTCTGCTGTGGTGCATTGGGCAGCTAAGTTAAAATGAATTGGCTACCCTAACGTAATGCACCTTAATGCAAATTCATTGCCTATTTATAAATATCTCTGCCCTCTTTGCATGGTGGCATATGCCCTACTGGGTGATATAGACCCCAAATGTGGAGATTATTTGTGGTGGTGAGAAAGTATGAACACTTTTTGTATACCCACTGATTTAAAATAATGTATTGATTTATAATTTCATTTTGATAAAGTTTGCTTCCAGTAGTTAATATATCCTTCCTGATGAAGCCAAATAGGGCGAAACATGTTGAAGCAATTGCTCAAAGTTTTTGAATTATAGATTGACCAACTGTACAGTTATGGAATTAGAAATAGTTTTTATTCTCTTAAACCAAAACCCTTGTGTGAATCTCTGTATGTTGCTCAATACGCTGCAGTTAACCAGGCCAGTGTGACAGGGACCTAAGTATTTTAAGTTTTACAATTTTGGCCAGCTGCAAAATAAAATTTCTATATAAATGAATGTTAGATTCAGTCACATTCCCTTTTTTATTATTAGTGGGCTTTGTATGCTATGGAAAAGACCTGGGACTATCCTAAAATTTATTGAGCAAAATTCTGAGTTTCAAAATCAGAACTAATTCTGAATTTCATAGTCAGAATTATGAGATTAAATGTCAAGGATTTGCCGCGTAGTTGGCTAGTATATGTTAAGAGCCAGAATTTTAAATGAAAAGTAGTGTTTGTATACTGAGTCAGGAAAAATGACATAATATGGGTTGTAATAACTGATGCCCAAAGGCCTTGCTTACATGGGTGTGTTTAAAGCCCCGTACACACGGGTTCAACGGTCGTACGACTGGACGCCCAAAATCGTATGTTGGCTGTTGTGTCTCGTGCACTACGCGATTGTACATCCAAGCCTAACGTAGTGACGTGTTACGAGCGTATAACAAGGAAGTTCAGGTGAATGTGATTTGTGAATTAGGAACGTAGGTTTCCCAGAATGGACACTTCTGGGCGTTCCTGACTTCTGAGCATGCGTATTTTGCACGTACAACTTTGTTGGACCAACTTCTCTGTACACACGATACAACGGTTGCACAACCGCTTGTTGTACAACCAAAGTTTTCTAGTCTGCTCATCCAACTTCAGTTGTACAACCGTACAAGCGTACTAACGGTCGGATGATCGTACAACAAGCTGGTTGTACGACCATTGTTGTACAACTGTTGTACCGCGTGTACGGGGCTTTAGCGTACACCCGTGTGAAGGGCTAGCATGGGATGCAGCATCTGTGCATCTGTGTGCAGATAGTCCCATTTAGGTCTATTGGGACAGAACAGCTGCATGGACACAGCCGCTACTCCCAAGTTGACAACTGTGGGGGTGAGCACCCAATAATGCAAACAGGGTAGTTCAGGGAAACGCAACTACACCCAGACAGATGTCAAACTGAGAGCAACTGCTGTGTCTGTGCAAGTACTCCATCCCAACTGATATGAATGGGACTACCTGTACGTGGATGCATGGAACACCTGTGCATCCCATGGCTCTTTGCAATGGTGCACATTTAAGCATGTTCATGTGAACGAGGCGTAAGTATCACACGTTACTGAAATGGGAGACATGGGCTAAAGCTGTCTTTACACTAGCAGAATTTCGAAATGTTTCATTTGAAGAATGTTTGTTTCATTTTCTAAGTATTAGTGGGGTCAAATTGACATTCGTTTTCAACCACAGTGACGAGAAAATTTGAAGGAGTGGGATCGGAAAATTGCTCTTAACCTAATTTCCAACAGTGAATGAGATTTTTGTTCTGAAGATTACATTCATTCCAAAATTGAATTTTAAAAGCAACCAAAATTTTGAAGTACTATCAAGCAACATCTTCAAGCTATCAAATGTTCTGAGAATTATGTATGAAATAGAATGAACATTTGTTAAAAAATCTACTAGTGTATGACCAGCTTAAGCACAGATGCCTGAAAGTCATTTAAATTGATAGCAGCTATGCCCTTCACAGCCTAGAGATGACAAGAGCATACACTATATTGTCAAAAGTATTGGGACACCTGCCTTTACACACACATGAACTTTAATAGCATCCCAGTCTTAGTCCGTAGGGTTCAATATTGAGTTGGCAAACCCTTTTCAGCTATAACAGCTTCAACTCTTCTGGGAAGGCTGTCCACAAGATTTAGGAGTGTGTCTATGGGAATGTTTGACCATTCTTCCAGAAGCACATTTGGAGGGTCAGGAACAGGCCAGTTGAAAAGGCCTGACCCGCAGTCCCCGCTCTAATTCATCACAGAGGTGTTCTATTGGGATGCGCAGGCCAGTCAAGTTCCTCCACCCCAAATTCGCTCATCTGTGTCTTTTTGGACTTGGCTTTGTGCACTGGTGAGCAGTCATGTTGGAACAGGAAGGGGCCATCCCCAAACTGTTCCCAGAAAGTTGGGAGCATGAAATTTTCCAAAATGTCTTGGAATGCTGAGGCCTTAAGAGTTTCCTTCACTGGAACTAAGAGGCCAAGCCCAACCCCTAAAAACAACCACACACCAAAATCCCCCTCCTCCAAATGATTTGGACCAGTGCACAAAGCAAGGTCTATAAAGACATGGCTGAGCGAGTTTAGGGTGGAGGAACTTGACTGCCCTGCGCAACCCGATAGAACACCTTTGGGATGAATTAGAGTGCGCTTCTGGAAGAATGGTCAAACATTCCCATAGACACACTCCTAAACCTTGTGGACAGCCTTCCCAAAAGAGTTGAAGCTGTTTTAGCTGCAAAGGGTGGGCCAACTCAATATTGAACCCTACGGACTAAGACTGGGTTGCCATTAAAGTTCATGTGCATGCAAAGGCAGGTGTCCCAACACTTTTGACAATATAGTATATTACCAGCTTGATTCTCTAAATGTAGCACCGCATACAATATTTTCAACTTTCTAAATCCTTCTGACCTATGCATAGTGCAGCACATACCATAAAAACCATATAAAAATGGGAAACTGTCTCCATCGCTTCCCTTGTTATATTCAAGGTA
>BLSH010420529.1:533398-557527 GCA_018402905.1 Glandirana rugosa
CCCCGAATAGGGGGACAGTCTTGTGTTGTCATGTCCCCGAAGAGGACTCGAGAAGTCAAAAAAAACAAGTCGGGGGACCCAACTCACTTTTTTTTTTTTGGTTATCACACATGATCCACAATTTGAGTAAAAAGAGGAGTCATAAGTGTTTCCTTTGTCTCCCCGAATTAATAAGTCTTGATGTTACGACTAGGAGTGTCGTGCAGTGTCTTTCATGGGAGTACCGATTGACTCCTATTTTAGTCCTTATCCGAACTTTTTGACTTGTGATTATTCAGTGGTCCTGGTCTACCGAATGTGGGACTTATTAGTGTTCAGTTTTTCAAGCCTATTCCTGATTTTATCCTCAGTTAGCCATGAGGGTACTTTCTGTGACGTGCTGTGAGGATCAGCATTGTAGTTCTGAATAATTAAGCCCCTCTGTTTCCTTTGTGAATACTGAGGAGAAAAATGAGTTTAACACCTAGTACACACTATTGGTTTTTTTTTTTTCACTCAACCCAGGGGGCTGAACAAAAAAAACTGAAGAGCTCAGGAGAAGCCCCTGTACTGTTGTGTTCTGACAGGGGGATAAGCCCCCCCCCATCAGAACACACTGGTAAGCACCAATCGGCAGACTTTTTTCAGTAATGCCCCTTCAGCCGGCTTCTGTCGGACTGGCTGCCTTACACATGGGCCCGCGATCCCCTATCAGACCTGCAGAATGGGGAACCGCCGATGTAAACACGGTGGTTCTCCGTTCTGTTAAAGGGGACATGACAGATCTACTGATCCCTGTCACTGGGATCAGTTATATCTGTTCTGTCCCGACCAGCCCCGCCCCCCCCCCCCACAGTTAGAACACACCCAGGGAACACAGTTAACCCCTTCACTGATCCCTACAGGTTAACCCCTTTACTGCCAATGACATTTACACAGTAATCAGTGGACATTTAAATTTCTGATCACTGTATAAATGTCATTGGTCCCAAAAAAGTGTAAAAAATGTCCGACATGTCCGTCCCAATAAAAATCGCAGATCGCGCCATTACTAGTAAAAAATAAATAAATAATAAAAACGGCATAAATCAATTCCCATAGTTTGTAGACGCGATAACTTTTGCGCAAACCAATCAATATACGCCGGTTGCAAATTTTTTTTTACCAAAAATATGTAGAAGAATATATATTGGCCAAAACTGTTGAATACTTTTTTTTCTTTTTTTTTTGGATATTTATTATAGCAAAAACTAAAACATATTGTTCTTTTTTCAAAATCATCGCTCTTTGTTTGTTTATAGTGCAAACAATAAAAACCGCAGAGGTGATGAAATACCACCAAAAGAAAACTCTATTTGTGGAAAAAGAAATGATAAAAATGTTGTTTGGGTACAACGTCGCACGACCGCGCAATTCTCGTTCAAAATGCAACAGCGCTGAAAGCCAAAAATTGGTCTGGGCAGGAGGGGGGTTTAAGTGCCCAGTAAGCAAGTGGTTAAGGCTCTTCTATTGATAAAAAGGGTCATGAAAAAACAATGATGAAACTGTTCAAAAACTTGTATAGGTAATTGGGCTAATCTATTGAAGCCTTACTCCTGCTCAAGTTTTTTTTTTTTGCTTTGTATTTCATGTGGATGGGCTGGGTTTGTATTATGGTCTGCATCCCTGATGGGGAGATGCACCCAATTTCTTGCCTGGTGACACCAGGACAGGATGTCTAGTAGTAGTTATTGACATTCCTCTGGACTTGTTTCATAAATTTGAGGAGATTTTGTAGCTTATCCCAGCCACTTTTTGGATAAGCTACAATAGGTCAATGTTAACTTTAACAATATAGAACAAGTCCAGTTGAATGTGACTAACTACTATTAGGTATACCATAAAAAAGACTTAAAATAAAACACAAACATATCTGTGCTCAGACTGGCTACTAGGTATAGAAAGCTGCTAGCACAATATAAAACATAAAAATGCAGCGCTTTCTTAAAAATTCGAAAGTGCACATAAAGTCCATTTTCCTTTAAGTAAGATCACAACTTGATAGGGTGAGCAGGAACAGAGATCCTGATAAGAGACCACCACCTCCAACATCAACACACACAGCCCCTTACCAAATGTAGTTGAACACCCTATTACAGATGGTTAAACACACACATATGTGATCCCAAGGCAACTCCAAAAACCCTACCTTCCTCCACCACCATGTCATATTTGGTTCCTTCCAGATCCTAGTGGTCACGCCAGAGATATCTCTCCAACAAGAAACCCGAGGTCTGCAATGTATATCTCTCAATAAAACAAATAAAGTCTCCTCATTGCATAATATGTTTTAAAGCTTTAATTGAGTTATGAATAGCCGAGCACATGAACTCCAGTTAAAATCAGCATTGAATATCCCTTAGTAAAGTTCCCTACACTAAAGATGACTGCACTCTGCTTCGTTCTGGTGCCGCAATGATATCATAGGCCAGGCTCTACCCTACACGTTTCATCATAAGAAAGACGTCGTCAGAGGCGTGCTGATTTTATCTAGAGTTCATGTGATCAGCTTTTTCATACTTCAATTAAACCTTGCCTCAAAATATATTATGCTATGAGGAGACTTTATTTGTTTTAATGAGAGATATACATTGCAGACCTCTGGTTGCTTGTCGGAGAGACATCTCTGGCATGACCACTAGGATCTGGAAGGAACCGTGAATGACATGGTGGTGGAGGAAGGGGAGGGTTTTTGGAGTCGCCTGGGGATCACATATGTGTGTGTTTGACCATCTGCAATAGGGTGGTCAACTACATTTGGTAAGAGGCTGTGTGTGTTGATGTTGGAGGTGGTGGTCTCTTATCAGGATCTCTGTTCTTGCTCACACTATCAAGTTGTAATCTCACTTAAAGGAAAATGGACTTTTTGTGCACTTTTAAATATTTATGAAGGTGCTGCATTTTTATTTTTTATATTAGTTATACCATGACCTGGATAAATGAGAACCTTCATAGACACCAAAGGCATGCTTACATATTAGAGCGTAGAGTAGTTAGAACATCTGTCGGCCTTTATTGGTCTCCGTGTCTCAACCTCTTATTTCTTTTCCTAGTGTCACCATAGCAGGAAGTGACTGGAAATCTCCCCAGTGAGGACACCAACAGCAATAACAACTTGACAGGAAAAATAACTCTTTCATCCCCAATCAAAAACTAAAAAGCAAAGTTTTTACTAGAATTAGGTTTTAATAAAGAGGGAGCCTACTGTAAAAATAAATAAAAGAAATCCTTTACAGTCTTCATAATATGATGCATTTCCAGCAAGCCCGACCTTCTCTGTAACCCCAGCCAGAGTTATTTCACATGGAACCATCCCAAAACTATCTATGTATGATATACATGTACGGCTCCTGGTGACTGCAGAGACAGGGCTATTAAACTATAAATAAATCCACTTATTGTTTGTGGAACATATAACTCTTAGTACTACCTGTCAAACCTAAATATTTTACATTGTGCAGCTAAATTTACCAGGCCGCTGGGAAACATCCGAGGAAAGAATTAATTACAGCTCCCCTTTGCACATTATTGTTTCAGTGTGGCCTTGAATTTTATTAATATACCTGATGGTTTTTGAACGTGCTATAAAAATAATACTAATAGTGATCTCACATTTCAGGGACTGACTACCAGCTGTAGTTCAGTGAAATATTTACAGTAACAACGTTTATCCTATTTTTAGCTTTCCTGAGGAATTTCCTGGACGTTTCTGTAATTCTTAAAGACACCTGTAGCAGTGAATATATGGGCAATCTGACAGCGACCAATCAGTTAGTCATGGCCAAAAAGATTGGCACCCCTGCATTTTTGTCAGATAATGCACCACTTCACCCAGAAAATTGTTGCAATCTAGTCTCCATGGCTTAACTTTACCAAGACACTTAGGGGTTGATTTACTAAAACTGGAGAGTGCAAAATCTGGTGCAGCTGTGCATGGTAACCAATCAGCTTCTAACTTCAGTCTGTTCAATGAAGCTTTGACAAAAATGGAAGCTGATTGGCTTCTTTGCAGAGCTGCACCAGGTTTTGCACTCTCCAGTTTTAGTAAATAAACCCCTTAACCACTTCAGCCCCGGAAGGATTTCCCACTTTAGGACCAGAGTCCTTTTTGCGATTCGGCGCTGCGTCGCTTTAACTGACAATTGCGTGGTCGTGCGACGTTGCACCCAAACAAAATTTGCGTCCTTTTTTTCCTACAAACAGAGCTTTCTTTTGGTGGTATTTGATCATCCCTGCGTCATTTTTGATCGCCGCTATAAACAAAAGAAGAGCGACAATTTTGCAAAAAAAAACAAATTTCTTACTTTTTGCTAAAATACAAATCCCCAAAAAAATATAAAAAAAACATTTTTTTTTCACCGTTTTTGGCCGATTTATATTCTTCCTCATATTTGCGATAAAAAAATCGCAATCAGCATTTATTGATTGGTTTGCGCAAACGTGGCTGCGTTTACGGATGATGAGAATTCATTTTTGGGGTTTTTATTTTTTTTTATTTTTTATTAGTAATGGTGGCGATCTGCGATTTTTAGCAGTACTGTGATATTGGGGCGGACATGTCAGACCATTTTGACACTTTTTTGGGACCACTGGCATTTATACAGCGATCAGTGCTATAAAAATGCACTGATCACTGTGTAAATGCCATTGGCAGTGAAGGTGTTAACCTGCAGGGGGCGCTCTAAGGGTTAACTGTGTTCACTGGGCGTGTTCTAACTGTGGGGGGACTGCCCTAGCAGGGGAAGGGAAGTGATCACAGGTTCCGTGTAGAGGAAGGCTGTGATCACAGCACTTCCCCCTCTCACAGAACGGAGGTCCGTGTTTACTTTACCTCCGTTCTTTCACTCCGGGGGGGGCATCGCGGGTAGCCGGCGGTGATCGAGGCAGCCGCACTTGCTCCCTGGCCCTCCCCGAACACAGTGAGTGCGTGGGCATGCCTCCGGCGGTGCGCAATCACAGTGCGCAATCTCGCAGCCGCCGTCATATGACGGCGATTTGCAATATTGCACCACTTTGTCGCCGTCAACCCGTGGTTGGCGGTCGGCAAGTGGTTAATATTGATAATTCTTTACTTTCTCTCTAAAGTTATATGATTACATTCACCATTAATATAAAACCTCCCATATCTCAATTCACCTCTTTCTCTACTCTTCTTTATTTCATCTATGTTATCTTCCTTTCTTCTTTTTATTTTTTCATTTTTATTTTTTTTTTGTTGTTAACTATTCCCAATGTATTTAATTTTATATTCATTGATGTTATTTTATATAACATGTCTGTATTACCTTGTTTATATATTCTATCTTAATCTTCTTCATAAAAAAAAAACATTGTAACACAGAAAATTGTTGCAATTACAAATGTTAGGCATTCTCATGTTTATTTCTTTTGTTTGTTTTGGTATGACAAAAAGTGGAGAAACGAAAAGCCAAATCTAACACATTCCATGCAAAACTCCAAAAATGTACTGGACAAAATTATTGGCACCCTCAATTTAATATTTGGTAGCACACTCACAAAAATAACTGAAATCAATCGCTTATTGTAACGATCAATGAGTTTCTTACACCTCTCTGCTGGAATTTTGGACCACTCTTCTTTCGCCAACTGCTTCAGGTCTCTCGGATTAAAATGGTTCCTTTTCCCAACTGCTATTTTGAGATCTCTCCAAAAGGTGCTCTATGGGATTTAGATCTGGGCAGTTCAATAGTCTCCAGCTGTGTGTCTTAAACCATTTCTGGGCGCTTTTTGACATGTGCTTTGGGTCATTGTCCTGCTACAAGACCCATGACATCTGATGGGAAGACCCAACTTTATGCCACTGGGCCCTACATTGCTTCCCAGAATTCTTTGTTAGTCTTCAGATCTCATAATGCCATGCACACGGTCAAGACATCCAGTACCTGAAGCAGCAAGGCAACACCAAAACATCAGTGAACCTCCACTATGTTTGACTGTAGGAACTGTATTCTTTTCTTTAAAGGCCTCATTTCTTTTTTCGGAAAACAGTAGAATGATGGGTTTTACCAAAAAGCTGTCATTTTGTTTCGTCTGTCCACAGCACATTCTCCCAAAATTATTTTGGCTTCCTCAGGTAAATTTTGGTAAACTTTTTGATCAAATTTTTCGCTTTTGTCCACGTCCATGGAGATTAGCTACGGTACCATGGGCTGTAAACCTCTTGACAATGTTGCACACAATGGACACAGGAACATTAAGATCTCTGGAGAAGGACTTGTAACCTTGAGATTGTCCATGCTTTTCCACAATTTTTTTTCTCAAATCCTCAGACAATTCTTTGCTGCTCTTTCTCTTTTCCATGCTCCATATGGCACACAGAGACACACAACAGAAAGGTTGAGTCAATTTTTCACCATTTTAATTGGTTGCTGGTGTGATTTCTATATTATTATTATTATTATTATTATACAGGATTTATATAGCGCCAACAATTTACGCAGCACTTTACAACTTGAGGTAGACAGTACAAATACAATACACTTAATACAGTAGGAATTAGAGGGCCCTGCTCGTTAGAGCTTACAATCTAAAAGGGAAGGTCAAGAGATTGAGCACCTATATTATCAGCACCTGTTAAATGATACAGGTGAGTTTAATTTCAAATCACAGGAGCATCACAAACATGGAAAGCAATTATTTCTTACAATTTTGAGAAGGTGCCAATAATTTTGTCCAGTCCATTTTTGGAGTTTTGTGTGGAATGGCAGATTTGGCTTTTTGTTTCTCCACTTTTTTGTGTCACACCAATATAAACAAAAGAAATGAAAATGAGAATGCCTAAACATTTGTAACTAGAGTTGAGTGAACCCGAACTGTAAAGTTCGGGTCCGTACCGAACTTTGGGGTGTCCGTGACCCGAACCCGGACATTTGAAAAAAAGTTTGGGTTCGGGTTCTGGGTTCAGGTATTTGATCACGCATGTTGAATAGCTGCAGGGCAGCCAATCAACAAGCGTTTCACTGGTTTGGTTACTAATGGCATGGCTGTGATTGGCCAGTGCATCATGTGACCCAGCCTCTTTATAAGCTGGAGTCACTTAGTGCTGCATGTCACATGCTCTCTGGGTAGTGTAGGGAGAGGATGCTGCCGGCACTGTGAGGGACAGATTGCAGATATAATAACATCTCATCCTGCATTACAGAACAATCTGACTGGACTAGGTAGAGTCTACTGCTTAGAGGGACAGATTATTGTTCTAAAATCATCCCCTACTCCTATAGCATCAGGTTCCTGCTGTTGCTGTAAGGGACAGATTCTTGTTTTAAAATCATTTTACTTCCTTTTGCAGCCCTCTAGCACTTTCCAGGACTTTTTTACAGTCATTTTTGTGCCGAAAAGTTCGGGTCCCCATTGACTTCAATGGGGTTCGGGGTAAAGTTCGGTACCAAACCCGGACTTTTTCCCGAAGTTCGGCCGAACCCACCGAACCCGAACATCCAGGTGTTCGCTCAACTCTAATAGCAACAATTATCTAGGCGAAGCGGTGCATTATCTGACAGAAATGCAGCGGTGTCAATATTTTTGACCATGACTGGTAAGAGAAAATTTGAGCTGTCATCAGAACAGGAATATAGGGGAAATCTTCCAATGGGGACACTTGTTTCAATGACAGCTGTCTAGAGGGGATTTCTCTCAATTTGGAGCATTTACTCTCACTTCTTCTTGTGTCTACATGATAAAAAATAAAGGAAAACCACCCAAATGGGACAGAGATGGTAAGGCTAGGTTTGCACTGCTTCAATATGATTTTGATCAGATTTTAAGTGTGATTTTGTAGTGCTACCTGGATGCAACGTGAATGCAACTTTGATAAGGTTTGTATATTTTGAGGCTGAAATCACACCGAAGTAGTGCAGGGACCTTTTCCAAAATTGCTCTGTGCTGAGTCACATTGATGTGAACGGGCACCATTGAAAACAATGTGGTTTCCCATGTCACGTGATTCTGTGCAATTGAAGTCTTTTCTGAATTTGCACTAGTGTGAACCAGGCCTAAAAAAGCAGTCAACAGGAAATTCTGGGCTTGGATCTGTGTAAATATCAAATATTTCTTTTAGAATCCTATTGGTGCTAACACCAATGGATACATTTCCTTCAACAATTCTAAATAGGCTCATTAATGCCCCCATAGCTATTCAAGCTATTCAAGTTGGAATAACTATATACAAAAATATACACAATAGTTACCCACCCCTAGAATAACCCTTTTTTGGGGGGCGTTAATGAGTCTGCATTGGGATTGTTGAAGGAATGTATCCACTGGTTAAAGTGGTTCTAAAGGCAGGACATGTTTTTACCTTAAAGTATAACTAAAGGCAAAACTCTTTTTTTCGTTTTGGATAGGGTGGAGAGGGATTAGAACTCCTGTCAGTTGTTATTGCTGTCTGTGCCTCTGTTAGAGAGATTCACCCTCTCTATTTGACCTGTTTACCATTATCATTGAAAGTGAAAGTAAAAGAAAATCCCAAATTTTGGGTTGTCCCCAGAAAAGTAATAGAGGTGAAATCTTCCAATGGGGACACTAGCTCTGATTACTTGGGGATCCCCAAGAAATTCCCTCAATTTGCAAGGATTTCCTCTCACTTCCTGTTTGGTTATGGAACAGGAAGTGAAGGGAAATCTCCACAATGGGACAGAGATGGGGAAAAAAAATCTGATAGAGTTTATAACCCTCCCTTAAGTTATCCAAAATTTTAAAAAAAGTTCTGCCCATAGTTCTACTTTAAAGCGAAATTTCACACAGAAAGGGTAGTTCCGCTCTTCCTCCTCCCCATTTGCAATATTTTTTTTTATGGATCCACCGGAAGTTCTCCTCCCCCTTCCCTGCCCGGATCCTTTTGGGACACGTCATAGGTGGCAGAAGGCTGTGGGACCATGCACAAAGCAAAGTAAGGCTCGCACATGCACAGTGGGCAGCCGGCTGTGAAGCCGCAAGGAGTCAGTTAACATGCCGGCACCAGGGACCCAAAGACCAATGAAGGACATGCTCGGATGAGGGCATCGCATGATTGTGTCAATTGTGTTCCCTAGGCGTGTTCTAACTGTGTGGCGGCTGGGCTGGCAGGGGCAAGACAGATATAACTGATCCTGATGACAGGGATCAGTAGATCACTGCCATGCCCCCTGACAGAGCAGGGAACCGCCATGTTTACACTGTGTTTTCCCCACAGGACCCTTAAGGTCATTCATAGCCAAAGAACTACCCACCAGTGAGTATTATAGCATTATAGTATCATAGATATCCCTATAGACTGTAATAAATTATACTTGCCTATGCCTCTTCCTATCCTCCCCTTCTCCCCATCGGTTTACTATAACTTATGACCCTGCTATTAATAGTACTTTACTCATCCAAATTAATTGATATCCTGCCTCCTTACCCTTCACCTAAAGCATCATGGTTCACCATAAATTCTGCAGATCACATGATTATACTTCCATCTATCTCATGCCCATATTGGCTGACTATCGCAGCACAATGAGAGCTCTGGATGAGGAATAGGTTGCCCGGGACTTACTGTCCATCAGCGCGGCCCTCTCTTTCCTCGCCCCCCCCGCCCCTTTCCCCTCCAACTCAGCCATGACAGCCTACATTTAGGCTCCAAATAATGCCTTCCCGCCCACACATATAGAAATCTTTTATATATGTTTTTATACAAATTTTATGTTATTGCCTTAAGAATGTGCAATTTCTGTATTATCCCTGGCCTGGCCGGAGCCTTGCTGCAGAGGTCAGAGTAGGCGGAGCCGGCACGCTGAGACTTGCTATCCGTCGGCACCGCCACCCCTCCTACATAGCGCAGCCCAGTCAGGTGTTAGGGAGGCCTGATGAAGGAGCGGGGATTGCTCCGAACATGCGCCAAGCTGACAGAAGTCCCGCCTACCATCGGTTTCTGTTCCTGCAGAGACGCTCGGCTTCCTTCCTGCCCACCAGCCAGGGGCTCCGGAGACCACCAGCATTACTGGCCACGTGTGCACATGAACCCCAGCACTCCACTCGGAGGGACCAAGGGACTATAATCCCCAATATGCCTATCTATACTACCTTCCTGTAAGTGCAACTGTATAAACATGTTTGCTTTTACCACAATACTACACTCAGAGGGATGCCACTTTGTCTTTGTCCTATCTCCTTTAACTCACACACCCAGTATGCTGACTTATAGGGCCAAGAGGGGGCATTTTAGCACAACAGTCTCAGAGATCCCTTTAGGGGGTCTGTACTCCCAAAGCAAAGATTTCAACTTGCTGCGGTAGGGTTTTGGGATGAACATGAAGTCCCAGACTGCTTCTTCACACCATGAGTCTCTCTTAACCTCTATACCTCCATGGTCTCCCTAGGAGCATAAGGGTAGTCATACCCATACTCCAGCTCAACCTTGCGCTGCACAAGTCTTTGTAGATGGGAGAATTTCGGTAGCTTCTGCCTGTCACCCTTCCCATGGGGCATAGATGGTCTTGGCCTTTTTGATCAGGAGGGTGTAGGCCCCGTTCTGTGCTCAAGCCCGAGCATAGTTGCGAGGAGGGGATAAATCAGGGGCCCTATTGACATAGGCTTCACAAAACCTCAAATTCCATGCACACTGAATGAGGATAACCCCTTTGCCACTGCCATCATCTGGCTGGTCAGAACATGGAGAATCTTCCCTCTCTGTAGCTTCACAATCCCACTCCATGTCTACTTCTGACCCCCACTCTGCGATCCCTTCTTCTAAGATCCCAAAGCGGTATATGAAGCTGGGCGACCCCACATCAATGATCCACGGCTTTTCCTCAACTGAAGAGCTTGTGGATCCTGGCCTCTGGTTCACATGAGTCCCCCCTGCTGCTTTAAGAGCCAGATGGCGGATCATGGGGGTAGCTGATGATGGCCACTGCTGCTGTACTTGCTGCCCAGCCCTGACTTGCTGGTTGTTTTGTACTGTGGAGATGCAGGTCTCCCTGGTTTGGCTGATGGTGGTGTGGGTGTGGACTACTGGACCCGGCCTCAGTAGCGCCCCATAGCAAGTAGAAAAGACAGTAAACATAGGCATCTCCAAGGTGAACCCTGTCACGAACGCGGGTATCAGATCTCTGCCCTCCTCACTAACTCGTGGCGGATCTCACACCGCGCTGTCGCTAATGTAACAATGCCACTCTCAGCTGAATCCAGCACAAAGATTTTCCATCTTGCAGGACCACAATATAGGTGCCAGCAGCCTAAGTGATTGTCACTGGGCTAATTTTAAGCAAATAACCCTTTCACTGCCACCACTGACTTTTTAATTACTTACGGAAGAGTCAGGACCACCAATCTAGCATTACCAATTATGATTTTAGAATAATGGCCTGTAACACACACTGTGACCACAGACAGGTATATTCAAATGATTTATCCTAAACAGTACTACTCTTCAAGGAACAGGGTCATTATTGTTTGCATTAAGAGCTTAGCGACAAGGTTAACACTTTTCAAAATAAGGTTTAATAATGAAAAGGTCAAAATTGCTGCAAATAAAATATTTACAGAAAAAAAAAGGTATTTCAAAACAATAAAGACTTAATACAGCAACATAGAGATAAGGTAGAATTTAAGGAGGAGAGATACTTGCAATCAATGTCCTTGAGCTTGGTTGATGAGTCAAAATGGTTCTCAACTTGCTGATGTTGCTGGTTTGATGGTAAAAGGAGAACTGACAACTGTCTTGGTATTTCCCTTTTTCTCTGGGATCAAAGGGGTGGGGCCATATGCTCCTGACTACTAGAAACGGATAGGAGGGACGGTGGGCTGTCTGGGGTGGATGTTAATATTATTGTTATTATTATTATTATACAGGATTTATATAGCGCCAACAGTTTGCGCAGTGCTTTATAAAATCAAGGCAGACAGTACAGTTACATCACAATTTGGTACAAGAGGAATATATTTAATGACCCTCCTTTGCACACAGTTTTTATACCATTATTCATATCTCCCTATATGTACAGGCTGCATTCCTGAAACTGAGAAATTATGGTTCAGCATAGAATTTCGTGGCCATGTGTGGGTTTCTTAAGTTTTCAATTGGGTAGAGGTCTCTGAAAAGTCACTTCTGCTCTGAATGGCCTTTTTCAACCCTCATTAATCCTGAGCATCCTTTGATGGCATGCTCTGTATTCTAAATGGATCTGGTTATAGTTTTACGATAGGCCTGGACAGCAAAAACTGACATCCCGGCATGACTCAATTAGCTGTTTATAGCCCTGCAGGCTCCAATGTTGTTTTCTGAGATATCTAAGCTAAGAGAACGGTTCTTTTGAAATGAGCTTATGAACTCCGTGACTGATGGGAGGAGGGAGTGAGATTACTTCTGCAATGTGTATCTATTCGGTCAAACTGTCATGGCTGATGTCTGATTTCTGAACAAGACGGCTAATAGCTACAGCTTTTCGTGTGTCTAGCACGTAATATCATTACAAACCCTGTCTCCCAATTCACTATCAGAACCTTGGGCTGACAATCGCTCGGCTCTATCTTCAGCAGCATCTCTCCACAATGCCCACACTGACCCCAGGTGTGCAGCCTCACAGTCACATGCTGGCACCTGCAACATACCAGTCCAATGCGCTCTTTCTCTTCCTTGCTGCACAGCGCCAGACTCCCATGGGGTACCAATCGAACTCCCGTGTCGGTCAATGTGCATCTCTGCAAGTCAGTCCGTCATTCCCCGTCACGTGTAACAGCCCCAGCATCCGTTATCTTACTCCTCCTAACACGTGGCTCTCTCTCTGTTACACCTGGAGGCGGAAGTGATGTCACAGCTCCTCTTTGCTCTCTGGATTGGCCGATCTTGGGCAGGAACTCCACCCGCACTCCCAGGCTAACTGACTCTGCAGCAGTGACTCCTCCTGTTGGGCGGGTCTCCCCAGAGTGCTCTTTCCTGCACCGCAAGTTAACCCTTCTGTTGCTGTTACTTGAACACTGTTTTGCAGCAACGAATGCTACTGTGAAGCAGACAGCATCAAATACAGCAGACACACGAACAGTAACTTCAGCAGCACTCTCTCTCCAGTGTGCTGAACCACAGTCTTCACTGCTACTACTTGGAAATGTCCTGTTACTAGCGACTGTGCAGCAGACATTTTCCTCTGTAGTACACATGCTGATGGCGTCCGACATTTTACATTCTGAATTAACTTTTCCTTTTTCACTTATTGGCAATGTATTTGCACTAATCACTGTAGAGCAGACATTCACTTTCATGACACAACGCAATTTCTCTTCTATTGCGGTCCCGCAATCCACACGTCAAGACATAACGATTTCTTGAGCACCTTATCCAGCCGTTGCCGGTAGCGACCACTGCTTTGATAATTCAGGGGATAAATTCCAGATTGATGAGCTACACCCGCAGGAGCCGCTGAATTATTGTGCCCGGGTCTCCCTCTGATTATCCTGCAGCCAGTTACACGGTATCTCCACAAAGCCAGATACACACTCTATTCTGCTCGTTATCTTCAATGACCTGTCCAGGGGGTGTGGTTTTTTTGTTTAATTTTAGAACTTGGATAGGAGAAGGGAATTAGTAGGATACTCCAAGTTAACTATTCACAAGCGAGGACAACTTCTCTATAGAACTGTGTAGCAGATTGTCAGCAGCACTAAGCAGCAGGCTGAATGGGATGAAACAAGTCCCTTTTTAAGCAGAGAGAATTAGCCAGACTTAGCCAGTGTCTCCTTTAACTCACACACCCAGTATGCTGACTTCTAGGGCCAAGAGGGGATCAGTCTCAGGGATCCCTTTAGGTTGTCTGTACTCACTCAATGTCCCAGGACAGCTGGTAGCCTCCTTCCAACTTCCAAGCCACACTCTATGCCAGTGATACCAGACTTGATCCGTGGACATCCACCCTCAGTCACTAAAAAAGAGAGAAGAAAAGGAAGGCACACGCACCTAGTGCATTACCAAAAATAATTTATTACAAATATAAAAATAAAGAATGGGTACTCACAAAGGACACAAGAAGACATGATAAAATCAAGGCACAAGGCAGGATGAAAGCTGGCGCATTTCAGGGGCGCACCCCCTTCCTCAGAGCTTCGCTACCCTTAGGCTGTCAGACATAAATGAGCAAATGCATAGACTGAACAAGTAATGCAATCAATTAATTAATTAATTAGTCAATCAATTAATCAATGTGGTTAATCGATCCTTGGAACGCCAAAAAAAAATAAAAATAATAATATAATATAATATAATGTATTGGAATGAAATTGAAAACAGAGGGGTCCAGATAACCTGTAAGGCAAATACTGATACCAAAAAATATAAAAAAATCAATCAATATATGCATATGTCACTCACCCCAAAGGTGTCATATAAACCTGCCACAGAGGTATTCCCTTGCATGGAGACACCAGAAATGTAAAAACCGGAAGCGTCAGGAGCCATGACTGCCCGAACGGTAGGATGGCACAGCAGTGTGAAGAGGGGGAGGACATGTGGCTGGAGGGAAAGGGAAAAGAAGAACAATGAAAGAGCGGGGAAGGCTCACTGAACCGCCGGGAGCGGCGTGTAAATGTTGACACATGGAGCGGCTTCCCCTCGGCGTTCCAGATGACATCATATCCAGCCGGAAATTACATACCTGTGCACCCAAAAAGTAAATGCAGTGCACAGGAAGAGGACCACAGAGGAAGACAACAGGAAAAAAATAGAATAAAAAATAGAATAAAAAAATAATACATGCTGTACAACAGTCTGACAGTGGCAAGGAGCGACACATGTGCATAGTTAATTAAAATGAAAACAATATTAAAACTAGTATTCAATGAAGGCAATAGGTGACACACTGGGATTGATTGTTATGATTACTAGCAAAAAAAGATACAAATTAATGATAATAATGGAGGTAAAAGATTAGAAAGAACATTTTTTGATAAAACATTTAAAAAAAAAATTGCAATAAACTTGGATGTAAACATACAGATGTGGAAAAAAAAAAAAAAAAATAAAAGTAATAATAAAAAATAAAAAATAATATTTTTTTACAGTTAAGTAGCATGCTGGGGATGGTAAACTAAAAGGAAATGGGAACCAACTGGGAAAATGGGTGAAACCCGTAAACTGATGGGTCCAGGCAGGAGGGTGGGTAAACCCTACCAACAACTCCCACAATGACCAGACGGGACAGGGAGAAAAGAAAACCAGGGGCCACACTAGAAGTGCTACACCTGTGTAGGTCCTCAGATCTGCATTCTGAGGCCGTATGGCTTTCCACACTGGCAAGAGGCAGCCGCCTCCTCCCCACCAGAACCTCTCTCCTCAGAGATGGGCTGGACTAGAACCCCGAGTCCATATAAATACAGTCACCCAGCATGCAATGGGACACCTCCCTTGCTAATTGGCCAAGGCTGTATCTACATCCATGCTCTCACCTGCTGGGTTTCCACTCACTGATCCAATATGCCCTATTACTATTGGGTCAGTGTAGAATCTCCCCAGACAGCATGAATCAGCACCAGAGCACACTGAGCAGACCTCAATCATTAATAATTTCTCTCTGTTAAGCAGACAGCATCTAAATTTGCCTGTCTGCTTCCCTGTTAAGCAGAGAAGCCAAAAACTATATACACTCTCTAGCACCTACCTAGGAGGGCACTACATATGCAAAATGCAAATAGCACTGAAAATGCATAGGTGGGAATCAGGCCTCACTATGTACTTTAAAGTGATACTAAAGTCTCCTTTTTTTTCTATAAAAACAACAAACATGGTATACTTACCTGCTCTGTGCAAAACCTGTGGTTTTGCACAGAGCAGCCCTGATCCTCCTCTTCTCGGGTCCCTCGTCAGCACTCCTGGCCCCTCCCTCCCATTGAGTGCCCCACAGCAAGCAGCTTACTTTGGGGGCACCCGGGCCGAGCTGCAGCTCAGTGTATCCATTCAGACATGGATAACTCATTGGCTAACTGACTTTGATTGACAGCAGCGAGAGCCAATGGCGCCGCTGCTGTATGTCAGCCAATCAGAAGGGAGAGTCCCGGGCGGCCAAGGCACTCGTAGACATCGCTAGATAGAGATGGGGTTCAGGTAAGTATTAGGGGGACTGAGGGGGCTGCTGCACACAGAAGGTTTGTTATCATAATGCATAGAATGCATTAAGATAAAAAAAACCTTCTGCCTTTACAACCACTTTAACTTAGGGGGACAAGAAGTGGTAATTTGGAATTGTATTGTTCTGCATTTTTACTAAGTCCTCTATGCCAGTGGTTCTCAACCCTGTCCTCAAGTACCCCCAGCTGGCCATGTTTACAGGTTTTCCTTTATCTTGCATGGTTGCTTTAAATCAGAATCAATGGCTTGGTATTTTGGACAGCGATTTTATCTAAGAGAAATTCCCAAAGCATGGCCTGTTTGGGGTACTTGAGGACAGGGTTGAGAACCACTGCTCTAGACTTCTAGAAGTCCAAAAGGTTAAGGCTTAAAGAGACACTTTGGCCATTGTGTGTTTTTAAGAGCCCATCTCCTGACTTGGGTGGAGCCTGCAATGTGGATAGTCTCAAACAGGGACAGACACCCACTTTTGAGAGATCGGTAGGCTTATTATTCGGGACAGGATTTTATCAAGTAGGGACACACTTGGATAAGACAGCACTCTTTCATGGAGCCCACCTCTGGGAAGCCTCTCAGGTATACACTTGGAGCATCCTCCTATATTCTTGAACTGCCTTGTGCAGATAGATTATATATATGTTCATGTGCACAGAGTTTATATATGTGTGAGTGTGTGTGTATACAGAGTTGAACTTTGACTTTGGAATAACAAATTGTTATAACTGCTTAATCCTCGTTGCATAAAAGGGAGAAGTTGTGCCACCTGTTCCCTTTATATCTCTCCTCACCTATGTGCCATTCGCAAAAGTGGCGCTTATTTTAACTTTTTTTTCCACAAGTGTCATTTTTATTTCTTTAATTTTTCTTTTTGCAGTGTTCTGAAATGACAACACACACTTTATACACACAATCATGACAAAACAGGTAAATCTGCCAGAGATAAAAAAAAAGGCACCGTAATAATATAAACAGTTATTAAGATGAATATATTTTGATTTGCCCTGAAGCGAACCCGAAAACCTTCCTCAAAGGAAGAATTACCCTTAACGCCAACAGATTCTGCACACACATTGAGTCGCTGTATATTTAATACCTCCCATGTCTTTAACACTCACAGACTTGGAATGACAAAGCACTAAAACTCCTTAATTAGGAAAACATTACTTGTGGAGTGGACCTGTTCTTTCCCATAGCCGGGATGTGAAGAGGTGATCTGTAGTGTGTACCAGGCAGTGCCATGTGCTGGATGTTCTGATTAATGGTTGTTAAGAACATGAAAGCTGTGGGGATAGTTCCTCACATTCCTGAGAAAAGACAAGATGTAACAGGCAATCACACTTGTAGTGTTACAGGACAGCTGACACAACAAAATACGTCATGAAAAAAGGAAGAAAAAACAAGTAATGGGTTATACATAAATATACTATGAAAAAATGATTACTAGTAGAGAGAAACAGAAAAAAGACTACTGCCTTCCCCTCGGTATTACATAGGTAATGGAAGAATCCCCCAGTGAGGGTTTTATGGAAGTAATAATGTATAAATACATATAGTGATTAAAAAAAAAATAATGAAACGAACACAGGAGAAGCGTTCCAAATTTTATTTTCATTGGCTTAGCATAAGAATAAAAATCATGAGCTCTGGTTGTATACACAAGGGACATGTACAAAGGCATATACAAAGGTACTTCAGCAAACAAGGGAATAACATACTCCACAGCCAAAGGCTGCAATTAATCCCCAACACGTTTCGACCATTTGAGAGGTGTACACTGGTCTTCCTCAGGGGGAAGTATCCCCTTCACACAGTTAGTGTATTATGTTGAATTCTAATACTCAGAGAAAAAATAATACAAAAGATAGCCTGTGCTGAACAGAGTAATTGGAGTGGGAGGTTATAGGAACATGTTTCTGATTAAATTAAAATGGAAGGATCAAGGTTTGTGATATATATATATGCATATATGACATATATAGCTCTTACATTGTTTAAAGGAGATGTGTAAGAGATGGGACACAGAAAAAGCGTGAGTGAGATAGGCCGGGGATAGAAAAGGCCTCGATCAGAGGAGAGACAGAAAAGGTAAAAGAAAGGAAAGAAGGGATGAGTGGGAGAGAAGGAAGGGGGAGGAGAAAAAGGGAAAGGAAGGGAGGGATGGGGAAAGGGAAAGGAATTTGAGAGGAGAAGGAGGAAAGGAAAGAAAGGAAGGAAAGGAAGAGGGGGAGGGTGGAATGGGAAAGAAGGGGGGATGAAAGTGGAAAAGGGGAAGAAAGAAAGAGGAGAGGGAAAGAGAGAGGGAGAGAAAGAGAGAGGGTAGGACAGGGTGAGAAGATGGCACAGGTGGAAAGAAAAGGGAAATGGAAGAGGAGGGAAAAAGGGCAATGGCAAAGGAAGAAGGGGGGAGGAAAAAAAGAAAAACATTTTGAAATGGGGGAGTGGAGGATGAGGGGAGGAAAGTGACAGAGTGGGTGTCGGGGAGATGTGAAAGGGAAGGACCATCGGAAGATGGGTCCAATTCTCAGAAAATTATGAGAAGTGAACTGCGTGAAAGAAAGTGCCAAGTGAAAAAAGGTGGTCTGGATAAACCACAAGTTGCGTGGATACAATAATGAAGTAGATTATGATATCCCCCTAGTGAGGAGAAAAGGGGAAAGTGGGAGTGGACATATAAGGTAGTGCAAGGATTGTAATAAAGTAAACTCACAGTGACCGGAGATGAGCCTGCTAATGATGTCCCCAATTTCCAAAGCAGGGACTAAAGCCGGAAGCTGTGAATACAATTTAGAAGGGAGTTTTCTTAAACAATGGTAGGTAGAGATGCCATTGCTGGATAAAGCAGCATGTGCATTGCATAAACTGAGTGGCATAGTATAGAGAAGATCCCTTACCTGCTGCCATTTACAGATTAGTTCACCGGGAAAAAAAGACCCATACCTCTTACCTCCATTTTGCCTTTTTGGATTAAATGACAATATGAACAATGTCCACAAGGATAGGTACCCAGGACTGGACAGTGCAATTTCCTGGATGCATTTTGAAACTCACTGTACCACCTTATCTTTAATCGATGTTACTCTTTTTTAAGTGATGGCTGGAGTGGGTGTCACGAATCTTTGTATTTGAGGGTCGTCGGTTAAAATGGACCAATGTTTACCAATTATGTCCCTGACCTGCGAATATTGTTTGGAGTACCTCCTGATAATTCTATTAGTGTCTAATTCTGATGTTGGACGGGGCTTCTTTTGAAAAAGAAGTTGTTGTCTGGTATATTTTGAGGCTTGGTAATAAGCTCTCTTCAAGCAGGAGCAGCTATAGCCTCTTTTAAGTAGTTATCTTGGAGGAGGGCTGCCTCTTTTTTTGTATGCCAGATCATTCAAGCAATTCCGTCGTAGGTGGAGATATTGCCCGTATGGTATTGATTTTTTGAGAGCAGTGGGGTAAAAGCTATCCGCATGCAGAATAGTGTTGCTGGCGGTGCTTTTTCTATAAAGTTTACTTTCTAATTTTAATTCCTCGCTTTTGTTAATTTGTACATCTAGAAAAGTGGCCGTTTGTTGATCAAACGCAAAGGTAAATTTTAAATTTAGGTCATTCTGACTCAAAGATTCCAGAAATGTGCAGAGTTTCTCCCTGGGCCTATCCCAGATAGCGACGATGTCGATGTACCTGAGCCATACTAGTAGGTGGTTCATGTACTCGACGAGGTCCTAGCCACCTAGGAGGGATTGCTCCCACTCCCCCAGGCACAGATTGGCGTAGGATGAGGCACAACAAGTCCCCATCACTACGCCCTGCACCTGGAGGTAGTGGGAGCCATCAAAAGTGAAAACGTTGTGGTGTAGAATGTATTCATCATGTGTGGAGCCTTGCTGGAGTACACGCTGTACAGCAGCCAGCCCCTTGGAATGGGGGATGGAGCTGTACAGCGCCTCCACATCTATCGTGACCAAGAAGGCCTCTTTGGGCACTACAAGGTCATCCAGGGTTTGCAAAAAGTGAATTGTGTCTTTAATAAAAGACGGTAAGGACACAATATAAGGCTGAAGATAGGCATCGATTACCCTACTTAAGTTTTCTGATATTCCACCATTTCCTGACACGATTGGTCTACCAGTTGGGGCAATGGGGTTTTTGTGGATTTTTGGTAGGCTGTAAAAGGTTGGTATTTTTGGGTGTTTTGTTCTTATATTTTCGTACAAATCTTTGCTTATGGCACTTCCCTCATGGGCAGAGTTGTAAAACTCCTCATTGTATTTTTTAACTAAGCCTATGGGAATAGGCTTGTACCAGTCTCTATTGTGGAGAATGTTTTCACACATTGTTTTATAGGAAGTATTGTCCATTATTTCCACATTTCCACCTTTGTCAGACGGTTTTATGGTTATGGTGTTATTCCCTGCCAGAGAGTCCAAAGCAGCCGACTCTTCGACAGAGAGATTACCTGGGTGGGTCTTTTTTGCATGGTAATTTGCATATCTCTTTTAAAGTTTGTTTAAAAAAAGTGGCTATGTTTGGAAAGGTATTCAGCGAGGGACATTTAGTAGAAGGTTTTTTGAAAACTACTGTGGAGTTACGCATGGATTAATTGACTTCCTCAAATAATTGGTCAAGGTCAATCTGGTCAATCAAATCCACAGTATTGTTTTCTACAAAGAGAAGTGTTAAATCCCTTAGGTCTTTGAATTCTCACATACTGTACTGGGACCAGTCAGTGTCATCAAGCGGTTTGTTGTCCTTGGCATAAGTGCACTTTAGTAAAAGTTGCCGGGCGAACAACTGCAAGTCAGTTATAGTTCCAAAGATGTCTATGTTCTATTGGGGACAGAAGGTCAGTCCCCTGGAGAGGACTTCCTCCTCCGCTTGCGAGATAGAATATGTTGACAGATTGATTACATTTAATTGTCCGCCTGTACTCGGATCACATAGGGACCTAAACCCTTTCCTGTCGTCCTTCTCCTCTCACATTCCTTTCCCTTTCCCCCTTTTCCTCCTCCCCCTTCCTTCTCTCCCACTCATCCCTTCTTGCCTTTCTTTTACCTTTTCTGTCTCCCCTCTGATCGAGGCCTTTTCTATCCCCGGCCTATGTCACTCACGCTTTTCCTGTGTCCCATCTCTTACACATCTCCTTTAAACAATGTAAGAGCTATATACAGTATGTCATATATGCATATATATATACCACAAACCTTGATCCTTCAATTTTAATTTAATCAGAAACATGTTCCCATAACCTCCCACTCCAATCACTCTGTTCAGCACAGGCTATCTTTTGTATTATTTTATCTCTGACTATTAGAATTCAACATAATACACTCACTATCTGAACCCATCATTTTAGGCAATACTAGCCTCTGCGCAGCAACCTCTTCTCCCAATAAGGGGATTGAGCATGACCTCTTGCAAGTCTCCAGCCGATGGTGGGACACCCCAGTGGGGAACAGGGATAGCCTACAGTGAGCACTGCTGCCTCTTCTTTTAAACCAAATCAATTTAATCAAGCTCTGGTCGATTGGGGCTGGTATGTTGCAGCTCTGTTTCTCTAGCAAATGTAAGTTTTACTAAATCTGTAATTGTTAAAAACATATGCATTTTGAAATTATGGTTTAATTGTATTTTTTTCACCAATCCTGTAGAAAGGGATACTTCCCCCTGAGGAAGGCCAGTGTACACCTCTCAAATGGTCGAAACGTGTTGGGGATTAATTGCAGCATTTGGCTGTGGAGTACGTTATTCCCTTGTTTGCTGAAGTACCTTTGTATGTGCCTTTGTGCATGTCCCTTGTGTATAAAACCAGAGCTCATGATTTTTATTCTTATGCTAAGCCAATGAAAATAAAATTTGGAACCCTTCTCCTGTGTTCGCTTCATTAATTTTTTTTTAAAGCACTATATGTATTTATACATTATTACTGCCATAAAACCCTCACTGGGGGATTCTTCAATTACATACATAAATATACTAAGGCTTTTCACAACTAAGGCCTCATTCACACCTATGCATTTTAGTGCATTTTGCATTTTGAAGATTTGCACTACAGAATGTGTTCCATAAGAAACCATGTTGAATGGACTGTAGTGCAAATCTGCAAATGCAAAAAGCACTAAAAATGCAAAGATGTGAAACAGGCCTAATAGCTGCAAGTAGCCTTATTAATGGTTATAGTAAATCTTGGTGTATAATGCTGCTGCACTGCATTGTTTTCACAGACTAAACAAACTGGGGTTGATTACTAAAACTGGAGAGTGCAAAATTTGGTGCAGCTGTGCATGGTAGCCAATCAGCTTCTAACTTCAGTTTTGACAAAAAAACTGGAAGCAGATTGGTTCCTTTGAAGAACTGCACTCGATTTTGCACTCTCCTATTTTTCTCCAAAAGGAACAGTATTATATATCCTAAGTCCCTCCTTCCCTCCCCTAACACACCCATAATAACCCTCCTACCCGTAACTCACCAACACACTATACCTTTATCCAGTGCGGTCCGTCCATTAGGGGCGCTTCGGTGCCACCCCCCCATCCACGCATCTGGCCGTCTGATCTACATGCAGGGCACTGGATGCATGGATTTTCCAATGGGGTGCATTGCATTAAGCACATGATTAGAGCCAGAGGGTCACAGAGCACTGCGCCCTGATCCCACCAGTTGTGTGACAATAGCGAATGAATATTCGCTATTATCACACTGATTCTGCCTCTCGGCCAATCATGAAGCATTTCCCGATAGCCCAAAAGTGGAAGCTACCCTATTGGCTGAGGGAGGAGACGCACGCGAGGACACCACCGTGATGGAGACGTGCAGCAAGGACACATTTGTGATGCTGAGGAGGAGACACAGGGGAAGCCAGCTGTTGTCGCCCAGAGGAAAGCGATGCGGGGGGGGGGGTGTTTGGCTGTGCACTGTTTGCCACCCCCCCAAAAAATTATACCACCAGCTGCCACTGCCTCAATCCCTCTCTATATACCCTATCAAGCAACAAAAGAAGCTGGGACAAAGGGCCCCCAGAAGACCCCAAATTCCCCTGGCACAAAGCACATGCGTGAGGATCAGATTGACCTACAGGGACTGCAATCTAGATGACACTCCACCTTAAAGCCACAATGGGTGAATGGGATGTTCAAAACTAGCCCAACAAGAACCTCGAGTGGTCTGCCACTTGAAAACGTACATGTAATAAACTACATATTACATTTTCAGTTTCAAGTGGCAGACCATTAGGGTTTTAAGGTGGAGTGCCATCTAGACCACAGTCCCTGTAGGTCAATCTGATCCTCATGCATGTGCAGGTGCTTTTGGGCAGGGGAATTTGGAGGTCTTTTGTGGGCCTTTAGCTCCACCCCATTTGAGAAGTTCCCTTGATAAGGTATACACTGTGTGCAGAATTATTAGGCAAATGAGTATTTTGACCACATCATCCTCTTTATGCATGTTGTCTTACTCCAAGCTGTATAGGCTCGAAAGCCTACTACCAATTAAGCATATTAGGTGATGTGCATCTCAGTAATGAGAAGGGGTGTGGTTTAATGACATCAACACCCTATATCAGGTGTGCATAATTATTAGGCAACTTCCTTTCCTTTGGCAAAATGGGTCAAAAGAAGGACTTGACAGGCTCCGAAAAGTCAAAAATAGTGAGATATCTTGCAGAGGGATGCAGCACTCTTAAAATTGCCAAGCTTCTGAAGCGTGATCATCGAACAATCAAGCGTTTCATTCAAAATAGCCAACAGGGTCGCAAGAAGCGTGTGGAAAAACCAAGGCGCAAAATAACTGCTCGTGAACTGAGAAAAGTCAAGCGTACAGCTGCCAAGATGCCACTTGCCACCAGTTTTGCCATATTTCAGAGCTGCAACATCACTGGAGTGCCCAAAAGCACAAGGTGTGCAATACTCAGAGACATGGCCAAGGTAAGAAAGGCTGAAAAACGACCACCACTGAACAAGACACACATGCTGAAACGTCAAGACTGGGCAAAGAAATATCTCAAGACTGATTTTTCTAAGGTTTTATGAACT
>BLSH010420529.1:565336-589075 GCA_018402905.1 Glandirana rugosa
GGCATAGTGTTTTTTACCGGACCAGTCCTTCACCCATTTAGGAAAGTCCCGACTTCAGTACTCGCAGGTGTCTTGAAAACGTCCCCCCCCGTAGTAAAATTCCTCTGCACCCTGTACATAGAACACGCCTGGAATCTGCACCCTGTACATAGCACACGCCTGGAATCTGCACCCTGTACATAGCACACGCCTGGAATCTGCACCCTGTACATAGTACACTCCTGGAATCTGCACCCTGTACATAGCACTCTCCTGGAATCTGCACCCTGTACAAAGCACATGCCTGGAATCTGCACCCTGTACAAAGCACACGCCTGGAATCTTCACCCTGTACAAAGCACACGCTTGGAATCTGCACCCTGTACATAGCACATGCCTGGAATAAAGTCTGCCATTTCCCCCTTTAAAATAAATAATTGTGAGTTGTGGCTAAGCCCCTCCCCTTCATGACATTGTCGAAAGGGGCGGAGCATGAATGACCTTAAAATGATGCCCCCCCCTGCAAAAGTTCTGTGGACGCTCATGACTTCAGCCCTGAAAGGATTTACCCACTTCCTGACCAGGCCATTTTTTGTGATACGGCACTGCATTGCTTTAACTGACAATTACACGGCCATGCGACTTTGTACCCAAACTAAATTTGCGTCCTTTTTTTCCCACAAATAGAGCTTACTTTTGGTGGTATTTGATCACCTCTGCGGGTTTTATTTTTTGCGCTATAAACAAAAAAAGTCACAATTGGTAAAAAACTTTTTTTTTACTTTCTGCTATAATGCAAATAAAAAAAATATAAAAAAGCTAATTTATTTCTCAGCTTAGACCGATATATATTCTACATATTTTTGGTAAAAAAATTGCAATAAGTGTATATTGATTGGTTTGCACAAGAGTTATTGTGTCTACAAAATAGGGGATAGATTTAGGCACCTTTATTTTATTTTTTTACTGGTAATGGCGGCGATCTGCGATTTTTAGCGAGACTGCGACATTGTGGCAGACAAATCTGACCCCAAATGACACTTTGGGGACCAGTGATATTATTACATTGATCAATGCTGTAAAAATGCACCGATCAATGTAAAAAAGATACTGGCAGGGAAGGGGTTAAAGTGGAGGTCCGCCACCGCCCCTTTTAAAATTAAAAGTCAGCAGCTACACATACAGTAGCTGTTGACTTTTCACATTAGGACGATTACCTGTCCTGGAGTCCAGCGATGTTGGCGCCGATGGCGATCTTCGGATCGCCTTCGGATCGCCTGGTCGTTGCCATTGGGGATAAGGGAACCCGGAAGTGTAGCCTTTCGGCTTCACAGCCAGGCCCCTACTGAACTTGCGCAAGCCGCCGCTGGGCTTTCTCACTGGCCTGGCGGCGGAGGAGGGAGCTGAGCTACTAACATAATTGGCTGCGGCCCGGGCTCCTGGACGTGGGAACAGGACACCTGTCCAAAGAAATGTGCCAAATGTGACACCTGAGGATGGAAGAATCTGACGAGAAGCTCCACTTTTGGATGGAACTCCGCTTAAACTCTAGGGGGTGATCAAGAGGTTAACTGTGCTCCCTAGGTGTGTTCTAACTGTGTGGGGAGGATGGGCTAGCAGGGACACGACAGATTGCTGCTTGCGATTACTGGTAACAGTAGATCTCTGTCATGTAATTTAGCAGAACGGGGATCTGCCTTGTTTACATAGGCATATCTCTGTTCTGCCTCTGTAGAAGGTGATTGTCGGTCGCCGGCAGACATTGAGTCTGCCGGACCCACAAATCGTGCATGCACAGTCGACGTACAATGATGGTGATTTGCGCACCCGTGCCAACCTGCCACAGTAAAACTGCAGTAGCTGGTCAGGAACTGGTTAATCATGTGTGGAAAAAACGGCTCTGGCAGAGTAAAGGTTCATTTTTACTGTGGAATGTATATATCCCTGGACTCTACCTTTGCAACTGAAGGGGGAGCGGTTTAGGGGCAGAAAAAAACACAGCTCAACCACGTGTTTTTAACATCCCCCCACCACCAGAAGTGAAAATGAGGCCTTACAAACTCCTGGGGCTTCGTCCCTCTAAAGTCTCCACAAAGCCTCTGGGCTTCAGGACCCAATCCAGGATTTATGAATCCTGTAGAAAACTGCTAAACCCATTTTCTCCATTAAGAACATACAACCTGGAGCCCCTCAACCTGCATAAGTAAGATATACTGTATATATTCTAATAATAATAATAAAAAAACATTTTATTACCCGCCTCAGTCAGATAACAACCCATGAGAACTGATACAGAACTAAGACAGCATTGTCTTCATCATCGCTATGAAGATCTCAAGGTGGTTTTTTTTTTCAAGCAGCTGGTCTCAGTTTCCATGGTAACCTCATTGATAAAAATTAGTGAGATGATTTCTTCAACACAGCATTGGCGGTAAGGTCTGGGAAAAGGAAGCGCGAGCTGTCAGCTGTAAGCAGACGGTGGAACGCGGGGTGCACAGAAGAAAAGACAAAGACAAACAATGCAGACTGTTCTCACATATGAAAACACAGACACAATCTGGATGTGCAGTTTGTTTTTGTAACAATCATTTAGCATTTTGCAACTCTGCAGTTGTTTAAGGAGCAGGAGAATCATTTCTCATTATTCCTGAAGAAATCATATTTGCGAGCGTTCACAATGACAAAATGTGAGGCGTTTAAGGCCCAATTTGCCCAGAAGGGATGATTTTAGTTTTGTGTGGTTGCTGGGCTCGCTTAAAGTATATAAGGATATCTAAAACCAAAAGTTTGTTTCTTTTTTTTTACTTAAAATTTTTGGACACAGTGGGTAAGGGTTAGAACCTGTCAGCAGTGTTCATTTTGACATCAAATTTCGATTTAGTTTTAGTCTGTCTTTTGACTAAAATGCCATTTTAGTTTTAGCTGTATTTTAGTCATCTGAAGTGTTTTAGCCGTATTTTAGTCGACTAAAATCCCCAGTGCATTTTATTTGTCTAAAATCGAATGGGTTTAGTTAAATCTTAATGCATTATTTAAGCGTTTCTTTAGAAATTGCCAAACTCATTATACTGTATACATTCACTATATTAAATCATAGTAAAAAGCAGCGCTACAATCAATAAATCAATAAATCAATAAACCATAGTGCAAATAATGCAATAATGTGCAAAAAGTTCATGCAAAGTCGCAGCACTATGGTTTATTGATTTATTGATTTATTGATTGTAGCGCTGCTTACTATGATTTAATATAGTGAATGTTTACAGTGATTTATTTTTAGAGCAGCAGCTAGGTATTTATGTATTGAATCTCTATACATATTTACACATATTTATTACACAAGAGTTTCACTATTAAGAAAATAATTTTAGCGCAGTGTTTTAATTGTTTATGGTCTCACATTATACTGTATACTCCTGGAGTAAAAATCTAACATTATTATTATTTTTTATTATTATTATTATTATTTATGGTGTTAAGGATTGAACATGCACTACAGACACAGATTAGGGTCCTTTCACACACACACGGATCGTTCAGGTCCACCTGTCAGTTTTTTAGGCGGACCTGAACGGACGCTCCATTAACCTCTATGGAGTGACAGATGTCAGCGGTGACATGTCCACTGACATCCAATCCGCTCCGATCCGCTAAACACAGACGGATGGAAACCCTCTTTTACATCCGTCTATCGGATCGGATCGAATGAACATGGACAGATGGTCCGTGTTCATCCGATCCCCCATAGATGAGAGTGGAGCTCTGACAGGTCCGTTTTTGCACTGTCATCCGCCAGCTCAGTGGGGATCTATGGATGGGTCAAAACGGGCTCCGTTCGTGTGAAAGGACCCTTACGCCTTTGTGATAAAGAACATCTTTATAAATAAAAAAGTTTCATAAACAAACAAAAATATTGCTTTTTGCCAAGCAAAAGTGCAACTTTAAAATATAAAGAAAATCCAAAAAACTGTAAACTCTATTGGCTGTAATGCCATTGCACATATTATCTGAATACATTACCAACATTAAATATTAAGAAAAAAAAATAAGAAATAGCTTTTTTCCTCTTTTAGCAGCTTAGTAGATGCTCCTACTTATTCTTATCAATGTTCATTTTTACGTTAAATTCCAATTTAACTTTAGTCATAGTCTTTTGACTAAAATACCATTTTAGTTTTAGTCGTATTTTAGTAATCTCGACTATTTTAGTCATATTTTAGTCAACTAAAATAGTATTAATTTAGTCAACGAAAATATTTTAGTCAACGAAATGAACACTGCCTATCAGGTACCTAATGTTTGAAAAGCACATCTTGGAAAGTTGTCGTTGGAACTGGTGTCCTCAATAGAAGATTTTTCCTTACCCTTTGTTGAGATGACTTTGGATTTCTTGACACTTTCTTTTCCAGTGACAATGGTCACAAAAAATCTCTCTAGCATGGACATAGACAGCAATCAAAACCTGACAGAGGTTCTAATCATTACCTACTTTGTTTAAAATTACAAAAAGTTTTTTTGGCTATAAATTGACACTAAACAAGATACTTATACTTATTGTCCAAAAACCATCTATACACATCCACTACTCAATGGCCCTGTTATCATTTTTTTCAAGAAATCATCTCTTAACCACTTGCTGACCAGCTGCCGTCGTTTGATGGTGACAGATTGGCTCTCCTGCGCGAATCGCTGTAGTCTAGCCCCAGTCACTACAGTTAGAAACACCCACCTAGGGAACACTTAACACCTTCACTGCCAGTGACATTTATACAGTAATCAGTGTCTATTTTTAGCTCTGAAGGCTGTATAAATGTCACTGGTCCCAAAGAAGTGTTAAAAGTGTCCAATCTGTCCAGCGCAATATCGCAGTCCCGATAAAAATCGCAGATCCCCGCCATTGCTAGCAAAAAAAAAAAAGTAAAAAGGCCATAAATCTATTCCCATAGTTTGTAAACTTGATAACTTTTGCGCATCACTATACGCCTATTGCGATTTTTTTTTTAACCAAAAATATGTAGAAGAATATATATCAGCCTTAACTGAGGAATACGTTTGTTTTTTTATTTTTTGGATTTGTATTTTAGCAAAAAGTAAAAGATTGTTGATCTTTGTTTGTTTATAGCACAACAAATAAAAACTGCAGAGATGATCAAATATCACCAAAAGAAAGCTCTATTTGTGGGAATAAAAGGACGTCAATTTTGTTTGGGTCGGGAAGGGGGTAAATCCTTTTGGGGCTGAAGTGGTTAATGTGTTTTTCTGCTTCCTTGTAATGTTCTCCATGACATGAGCTCCTTGTCCCTCGCCTTTTTCCCCTCACTTCTGTTTGTTTGGAGCAAGCAGAGTGAGCAAGAGGGAGCAGCTATTCTCTTACATACATACAATGGGACCATGGCGAGTGAACCTAGCCACCCTATAACAGGAAGTTAGATCACAGCAACAAATCAAAATTGGAGATTTGGAGGAAGCTTCAAGCAATAGAAGAGAATATTGTTTTTAAACCAGAGTTTAGCATCAATTTAAATACAGTTTAATCACATGTTGGTTTGTTATATATCTCAATTGCCTTGGTAGTGAGAAATCCATTCCAGAATTTCCATTTCAGCCAGCCGCCGTTAAGCAGCCCATAGAGCATGCAATTTATTTTGGAAGGAAAGAAAATAGCTTGATTCTGTGACTGTTGTAGGCAGATAAACAATATGTGACAACAACAGTGACCTACTGTACTGTGCAGCTCTATTTTGTTCTGCTGGTGGGAGCCTTTCCTGGCAGCATAGCACAATGTGGTTGATTTACTAAAGGCAAAAAGGCTGTGCACTTTGCAAAGTGCAGTTGTTCCAGAGCAGGGTTCCTCAACCAGGGTTCTGTGGAACCCTTGGCTTCCTCCAGAGGTTCTTAGGGGTTCCCCCGGTCAATGAGCATTTTCTGCCTCTCAGATAACTTCCCACTGACACCATTGATCTTTTTAGCTATCTGTAGGGGGGAATTCTTCCCAATGACCACAAGTATAAGGAGCATGACTGATGCATGCAGATTTAAGGCTGCTTAATACCTTTTTTCCCCAACCTTACCCCCTTATTCCTAATAAATAAAAGACACCACACTTACCCTTTATGGGTTTTAAAGGGCCATAGCAGCCTGTTTATTATAAATCCAAATAACTTCCAAAACATATAAATAACACTCCTTGTTACATCTCTTAACTTTTTGAAAGCAGTCTAGGATCCTGGAAGGCATCTTCTATTCCACCTGCTGGCTGTATCACCACCAAAAATAGCTTACCAGACCCTCAGCTGCACTACACCTGCTCGAGGACACCGCTATTAATTCCAACGTGATACACCCAACTACAATCCTTCCAACATTACTCCATTTCCGAGGATGGGAACACTCATACCTTAGATGGGTCCCACCCCCTATTACTCCACCATTTTACCGTCACTGCCTTCTAAGACCCTGAGACCCCTGCCAACTGCTATGACAAGTCTAACCTTCACCCAGACCATCCCGAGCCAACGCCATTAACACCCATCTCCAGTCATCATCCATCAGGTATTCGATCCTACACCCCCACCTGCAGAAATAACATACAATGCAACAAACAAAACACAACTCCATAAGGGTGGGAGGGAGGGGAACTTCTCTCCTTGCTTCTGATTTTTTTACTCTGCAACACCCTAACGATGGTCCCTCTCAAATCCTCCACTTTAGCAGCCGGCAACCAGCATTCCATCACCATCGTGTCTATGACTATGCCCAGAAAACGCAATTCCGTGCACGGCTCCTGCATTTTTTTCTGGCGCCAATGGAACCCTGAATGATTCAAAGATGTGTTGAATCGTGACCAGCAACTGTACACATGTCAACTCCCCAAGCGGACTGATGACCAAAATATCATCCAAATAGTGCAGAATGGAAGCCAGACCCGACACGTCGCACACCACCCATTTCAAAAAATTAGTTACATTTTTCAAACAGGGCTCAACCCATAGGCAAACATAGATCAGCAAAATACTCACCTTGCCAACTACAACCCAGCAAACGACAACTCTCTGGGTGAACCGGTAACAAACGAAACGCAGTCTCAACATCCGTCTTCGCTAACAGAGAACCCCTCCCAAATCTGCGCACCCAAGCCACCGCCTTATCAAACGACGCATATGACACCGCACACTCTGCCGGGTCAATGGCATCATTAACTGACCCCCCACGGGGATATGAAAAGTGATGAATTAGCCTGAACTTGTTAGGCTCTTTTTTAGGCACCACCCCCAAGGGGGATACCACCAAATCCCCGAACGGGAGGGATCAAAAGGACCCGCCATCCTACCCATGGCAATCTCCTTAAGCAGTTTTTAAGACACCACCGAAGGGTGCAAGTAAGCTGAACGCAAATTGAGACCGGGGGGATGTTGTCCAAAGTACTTGGTATCTGAAAACCTTCCGAAAAACCCAACCGCAACAGTTGGGCCTACTTAGGAACCGCTCCTTTCTTTCCAGCCTCACTGGCGTTCTCCCTCTTTCCAGCGTCGCCGCTCTTACCTCTCCCTTGTCTAAAACATCTGGAAGTCGGGTGGCCCCTTGAATCGGCACGAACCCCCAAATTTACAAGTGCCTTCATTGTATTGCCAGCAGCCCCCCTTTCGCTTAGCGGCCGAAAGTGACAAGGACTCTGCACCCCCAGCCCCACTCTGAAAGGCGAGCCAGAGCCCCTAGCTTGCGTCATGGGTTTCACCCACAAGCTAATGTCCTTGTGGTCCCATCGCAGCTCCGACCTAACCGCTTTGTGCTGACTAAACTGCATAAACGCGCTGCGCCTCACTAATTGAGTCCAGGTAACAAAACCGGGGAGAACACTGCTCCGGTGATTTTTCCCCAATCACGCTGGCCAAAATACTGAATGCCTGCAACCAGTGAGCAAACATCCTGGGAATTAAGCGATATCCCCGCTTCTCCTCCCGTTCTTTCTTGGTTTCATCAGGTTTTACCCTGTCCAAATTGAATTTTTCCAAAGGCAGCAATGAGAAAATCTCAATATATTCGCCTTTCCAGATTTTTTTCCCTAATCTCGGGCTTCAAATGGGCCCCAAGGGGGTCCTCAAAACAGACGTAGACCTCACACCGTGCCGCATCCGCCAGCCGCACCAACCTCCGCCTGTTTTGTCACAGCCCCGTCGGTGGTTGAAACCACCCCCCCACTGTGGATGTCACTCTCATGGCAATCTCCGTGACCGCCCCCTCCCCCGTGCTGGATGCCACCCCAGACTCCGCAGCTGCCCCCAGCAGTCCTGCAGTAAGCAAACAGTGCCCCCCCTGCCCTGCATCCACAGGCATATCAGACAGCACAGACATAGAAGGTCCTTTACCAGGTCCCTCCTCACAGCCGCTGATCCGGAGCCTTGCGCTGGATGTCTTGCCGCGTCCTCCTCCTCATCATCGGATGCCGACAGCTCCCCCCTCCGACTTGTCACAGCCAGCAGCCGCATCTTCCTCCAGCTCCCTGTGCCTTGCTCTATGCACCGTCATCCCTTGGAGCTGCTCTGTGCCCCGACATGCTGCCATTTGCTGACCCCCCCCGAGCGCTCCTCCGCAAGGGCTGGGCGGAAGCCGCTGCCATCACTCCCGGAGCTGGTGTAGACCTGCCGGAGCCTCTCCTAGGACCTCTGCTTCTTCCTCTGGAAGTCCCAACCGTCCCTGGTTCCTGGCCGGCACCCGTGCCCGCAGACCTCCCACGCCGGCCACATGGTCCCAATCACCAGATGCATGGGCAGGGGAGCCGCTGGAATGATCGCTCCCGAACCAACAAAGGGCAGCACAGGAGGCTGTCCAAAAGACCACCATGATAAGCCACTGGAATTTGAATGTGAGAATATAGTATATGAAACAAGACCAAGTCATGTATAAAAAATGCTTTATTATGATATGAGAATTCATCAAATACAAAAATTGATTAAAAAAGGAAAAAATAACATATATATATATATACACTGATCAGAGAACCCCCACCGTTGACAACGTTGTCTTAAGTGAACTAAAAGGCCCCCGTGGGGGGAATTAATAATCCCTCCTCGGGGGGAAAAAAGCCAACGTGTAGCCCACACATATAACTCCAGTCTACACAACGAACATCATAATGATTACAAAAAGCTTATGCCTAAATTGGCAATAGGAAAAACAGTAGTGTATACAAATTGATGCTGGAGACACTCATGCAGTATATGCAACAGCTACTGTGCTACAGCGGAGATTAGTAAAGGCCGGGACAGCTGAGTAGCCGACCAAATCGGTCAGCCAGTGAACAGAGGCCGAACAGTCTATGGGGCTGGAAGTGCTGCTGTGCAAGGTCTGGAAACTGGGGATGAGCTGAGCGGGGTCAGATCTGATAATGGCAAAGCCGGTACGGCAGGCTACAGACTGATCCCCCCGTCAGTGGCTGGTATCGGTCTGGCTGATGATGGCAAAAATCCCCCCCGAGGGGGTTGGCTACAGGCAGATCGAGGTAGACCAGAGTACAAATGATCGCTCCCGCCCAGGTCCCGCCTCTGGGGAGGATTCCTCCCAGCACCCGCGGCCCTCGAGGAAGGCTGCCTCTTAGCCACAGGTGATGGAGGGTCCCTTGTGGGGCTCCTAACATGGCGGACGGACCTCGGGGTCAAATCTGGGCTGAGGCGCTCAGGGGGGCAAGCCCTCCTAGGCCGTAACTGAACAGGGGCAGGAGTGACTGGACCCTGCCCGGACCCCCACAGCATACCTGCCATCTGCTGTTGCAGCCATTGCAGGCCGTTAGACACCGCCGCTGCCCGGATCTGTTGAAGAATGCTCTCTAAGTCCATCTTGCTGCAGCAAAACGAAAACTTCTCTCCTTGATTCTGTCCTGCTCCCCACTGAATGCCGGATATGGCCACCCATTGAACATTCCTCTTCCACCCCACCTAGCTCCACCCTGCCCCATAGCTCCAGCCAACCATCCTACAGGTTTTCAGGGAGAGGGGAGGAAACTGACCACTGACACCTCTTAACCCCTTCACTGCCTCTACTGCTCACCCAGTCATGCCAGCCCTTTCGCCTAATGCTGCCCATTTTGTCTTCAGGCCTTATTCTTTCTTCCTACTGATCATCATACCAATGTATCATGAGCTGTAGATATAGTAACTTTTATCAGGGGTTCCCTAAGACCAGAAAGTTATTTCAAACGTTATTCAAATGTTGAAAAAGGCTGCTCCAGAGCTTAGTAAATGAAGTAAGGCTTCACTTTACAAAGAGTACCCAATCACGTGCAAGGAGAATAAAACAAAACCCCATTTTTACTTGCACATGATTGGATGATGGAAGTCAGCATAGTTTCTGCTCATTTACTAAGGTCTGGAGCAACTGCACTTTGCAAAGTTCACAGTCTTTTCCCCAATGTTCACTACTGGTGGCTATAACTGCGGGCAGTGATCACATGAAAAAATTCGAACAGGATGGTTGTACTGAAGTTGACTGATGGAACGACCTCAGTACATTCAGCCTGCACATAGATGGATTAAATCTTGGCCAGTCCCTGCTGAACCAGACGAGATTCGAATCCTCTATGGCCAGCTTTAGTAAGTATAATGATAATGTCACATGTTCCTGATGATTTTATAATGAATAAATAAATAATTGTTGAATTCAGATGCTACAGAGAGACACCTGCAGTGTGGCCTTATTGTAAGGTAATGAAGAAACAACCTATTGGGAATAAAGCTCACCACTGGAGGTTCTGAATAAAAGTACTGTAAATGCTAGGTAGTTTAACTATCCAAACGCCCACTGCAAACTGAAAAATCTGTTTGGGTAGAATTGGTCCCATCTCATTTTCATCCAAAGACCAATCTCAACTTGTCCATTTATGGACAAGCCACGTCCTCTTTTATCAAGCCCAGTCTCCTTTGGGGCCCCTCAATTGTATGCACTCCTCCACAAACTGAGAGCATGACTGGATTTTGCAGACACAACTCACTTTTAGGGTTACCCCTTTTACACAGGACACTATCTTGTTTTGCTGATCTTATCCTTGTTTACAATATTTTCACAAATTGTAAACAAAATTATATGTGGGTAGCACAGTAGCTAAGTGGTTAGTACTGCTGCCTAGCAGCACTGGGGTTGTCGGTTCAAGTTCCAACCATGGCACTACCTTCCTGGAGTTTGCATGTTCTCCCTGTAAAACACTGTGTAAATTGTTGGTGCTATATAATTATCTGTAATATATATGTGATGATATATTACTACTGATAAGTGAAAGAAAGTGTGGTTGTTTACTGTACAGGGAAAAACTGGATTTTGTCTGTGCAACCAATGTACACAGGTCTACACTGCCATATGGTAAATTCAGCATTGAATAGTTATGTTGGGTGTTATGACCTGTCCCTCTCTTCCCCCCTACACCTTACTATTGGACCCCAAATAGAGGATACTTCTTCATTGGCCAAGGATCTACTGAAGTTGAGATTTATTTGCGTGCTTGAGCGGCTAGTCACCAGTCCCAAGTTTCTCAAAAGATCCAATGTTCCGCTTCAGATTGTCCATGTACTCCCAGTTACAGGTACTGGCTCTATAATCAGTCTGTCCTATGCTAAACACCTAATTAATGAGAAAAAGTGAGGAAGCTGCACACTGGGATCAAAGCCACTGTTAATAGTATAACCACTTCAGCCCCGGAAGGATTTCACACTTTAGGACCAGTGCACTTTTTGCGATTCGGCACTGCGTCGCTTTAACTGACAATTGCGCGGTCGTGCGACGTTGTACCCAAACGAAATTTGCGTCCTTTTTTTCTCCCAAATAGAGCTTTCTTTTGGTGGTATTTGATCACATCTGCGTCATTTTTGATCGTCGCTATAAACAAAAGAAGAGCGACAATTTGGAAAAAAAAAAAAACAAGTTTCTTACTTTTTACTAAAATACAAATCCAAAAAAAATATATAAAAAAACATTTTCTTCCATCGGTTTTGGCCGATTTATATTCTTCCTCATATTTTTGGTAAAAAAATCGCAATTGGCGTTTATTGATTGGTTTGCGCAAAAGTTGCCGCGTTCACAGATGATGAGAATTAATTTCTGGGGTTTTTATTTTTTTATTTTTTACTAGTAATGACGGTGATCTGCGATTTTTTTTTGCGGTACTGCGATATTGTGGCGGACATGTCCGACCATTTTGACACTTTTTTGGGACCATTGGCATTTATACAGCGATCAGTGCTATAAAAATGCACTGATTACTGTGTAAATGCCATTGGCAGTGAAGGGGTTATAACCTGGAGGGGTGCTCTAAGGGTTAACTGTGTTCCCTGGGCGTGTTCTAACTGTATGGGGGCTGAGCTGGCAGGGGGAGGAGAGTGATCACGGCTTCCATATACAGGAAGCCTGTGATCACAGCCCTTCCCCCTCTATGAGAACGGAGATCCGTGTTTACTTACATGGACCTCCATTCTCTCACTGCTGGGGGGGCCATCGAGGGTAGCCGACGGTGATCGAATCCACCCTACCCGCTCCCTGCCCCCCCCCCCGGACACAGTGAGCGTGCGAGCGCGCCTCCGGAGGTGCACGCTTACAGCACTAGTTATCGCAGCCACCGTCATATGACGGCGGTTTGCGATAACGAGCCACTCTGTCGCTGTCAGACTGCGGTCGGCAGGTGGTTAAAAGTTTATTGTTCCACCTGATGCTATACAAATTCACCCATACCTTTGTCTTCTAACATGTATCATTGGGCAAAGAGCCTATTCATAGAACCCCAAGTATTGTTACACGGCGCTAGAGGGAGGAGAGTTCTTAACCCTGTGTAAGAAGCTCGGACCAGACGAAACAAAACAGTATCCTAATTTTCCCAAAAAATCCATACACATCCACTACTTAATAGCCATGTAATCTATTTTTCATGAATTCACTTACGGTGTTTTTTTTTTTGCCTCCTTGTTATGTCCTTCATGACTTCACAAACCTCTGCTTTTCCCGCTCACTGCTCCATGCACACTGAAAATCCCATAGTCCATCTCAGGAGCAAGCAAGAGAAGGTGGCTATTTCCTACATATAGTGGGACCATGGAGAACAAACTTAACCACCCTCTAACAGGAAGTCAGATCACAGCAGCAACAATGTATTTAGGATATTTGCATGATACAGAGAGCAATAGAAGGTGCTTTTTCTGAGTTAAGAATAAATACTTAATAGAATTATTTTTAAAACCAGAGTTTAGTGCCACTTTTGGGCTTATATTTTTTCGTAAGTAAGACCATGTTCACCTTAGCGTGTCCCTACAACCAATTTAGGCTGTAGGGACACTCTGATTTAGGTTGGCCCTTGGCTAGAACCTAACCTAGCCTAGTGTTTTCCCGCTCAGGAGATTCACGTTTTCAATTATTTCTGACAATTGCCAATTGGACACAAAATGATGGGAAACCCAACTTGTTACAGTTGTCACCATAAAAAGAATAGAGGGCAATTCTTCCAATAGGGACACTTGTTCAGATGACAACTGTCTAAGAAGAAAATATTTCTCACCTGTTGCATCTGTGGTGCATATACAGTAGTACATATTTATGATTTATTTAAAAACTTAAATTCAGCAATAGACTCTCCTTAAAATGTAACTCAATTTTAGTGGTAAAAAATATCAAATAAAAAAAAATATATATATAGCATATACAATTGTCACACAAGTCATTGTATTTGAAAGTTATTAAAAATCACCTTTTCAATCTTCAGCACTGTAATTTTCTGTAATATGCAATACAATATGGCAACCTGGAGGCATTCTGTACACATTTCATTTCCTGCTTGTGCAATTGGCTCACTGATTTTCCCAGAAGTCAGCACTGAGACAGAAGTCAGATATTGGGTATCCCCTGCAACAAAAATGTCATTTTTGGTGAGACCACATGTAAAGGGATAGAGACCCCGTCACTTTCCTCATTAGAATCCTGCAGGTGCAATAGCTGGTTGATAATTACAAAATAGGGCACCACAGTGGCTAAGTGGCTAGCACTAGCAGCACTGGAGTCCTCAGTTCAAACGCCAACCATGGCATTGCCTGCCTGGAATTTGAATGTTCTCCCTGTGCCTGTGTAGGTTATCTCCCACACTCCAAAGACCTGCTGGTTGGTTAGATAGGTCCTTTGTAAATTGTCCCTAGTATGTGTATGAAAGTGAGTTAGGGACCTGAGATTGTAATCTCCTTTTTTCAGTGAAGACATCCTTTAAAATTATGGACAGTCTCGAAGCACCCCATTCTAAAATGTAAAACACTATTCTAATAGTTTTACATAATGCAGGAAGATGTGCACACACGTAGGACGCCCAGCGTTAGAGGTGATTTATTTTACCAAAGCAAATACACTTTTGAACAATGGTACTGACTAGTTAGTCCAATGTTTTCTTCTCCCTCAATTTTTCTTCATCAATCACTTAATGTGACCCCAGTGCTAATGGAGAGGGGCAAGGAGAGTCGAACAAGATGGCTATGCGGGCAACCGTCAGTCTCCTTATTAACTGACAATGCAATTGGTTGATATTGGTTAGGATAGAAGGTCGTAATGGTGCACAATAAAAATCTGTGGCTTGGCGTAACTAAAAGGCAGGCTTGTTCCACTCACTGGCATAGAATTTTTGGGCAATTTGTAGGCATTTTGTCAAGACACACCTGAAGATACCTCAAGGCACCCTGGTTGAAAAAGGCTGGGATAATATATATGAAAAAGCAATGTGTAAATTGAAGGTGCTATATAAGTACCTGTAATAAATAAATAAATTCTCCCATGCACATGGGCACAGACAAAGAAACAGCTGTTTTTTTGGACAATTACTTCATATGTATAATCATCATTACTCCATTGTCCTCACCACTAAGAGGCACCGTGTGATGTGTCGCCAGTAGGAGAACTTTGTGTTGTGTTATCTGCTCCACATTGAGCACCCTGGCCTTGGCCAAATGTAGAAGACAGTCAACAATGGTAGGTTTATATTTCCATCTTCACAGGGGCATGTAAAGGGTAAAGAACAGACAGATTAGAGAAAGGGGTCTCATTTGACTTTAGAAGCACTTCAAATTTGTGGTCTATTGTGTATCTACAGGCATCCTCTGACAAAATTAACATTTTCCAGTGCAAATAATATCATTTTGTTTTCCTGGGGCCGATAATATGTAACTTTTTAAAACCTGACAGCAAAATGATGTTTTGAAAATCTGTGAGAATATTTTATCTAAGAAAAAGTAAATATTTTCTTGTGCTTGACATTTGTATTGTTTTGAACAATAACTTTGATTTGCATGTGATTAATTATGTAGATTAGCTGCAATAAAGATGACTACATGGCTATAATTTACCACTGCAGGTGTTTATTAGATATTTATAGAAAACAATTATTTAACAAATCTAGCACAGTCTGTACAATGGGAGGCAGATGCTTTTCTGTACCACAGAACTATTTAAAGAGTAACTCCACTTTCTTGAGAAAAACACATTCCCCTCTAGGTGTTCTATAGTAGTTGGTCAGGTTGAAAAAAGTCCATCTAGTTCAGCCAACAGAAAAAATAAACAAATATAAAACTTCCATATATACAATCCTATACCCACATTTGATGCACAGGAAGGAAAAAAAACAAAGCATAATCCAGTTTTTTTTTAGTGGGGGAAAAAACGTTCCTTCCTGATCCCCAAGAAGGATTAATTACCTTGGTGTTATTACCTATAGATGTGAGTATCCAGTTAAATTATGTGCATTAGGAACACATCCAGCTTTTTTAAAACAATCTATTGAGTTGGCCAGAACTAGTTCTTGAAGGAGTTCATTCCACATTTTCACAGCTCTTACTGTGAAGAAGCCTTTTCATATATGAAGGGTAAATCTCTTTTTCTCCAGACATAAAAAGTGCCCCTTTTTCCTCTGTAACTACTGAAAAGTAGGAATGAGCTGAATTTCTTGTGAAGAGGAGATTAAGGGAGGATATGATCACTATATATAAATCCATACAGTAGGTGGTCCATATATTGAAATTGGTGAAAACTCAACACCAGTTTCATTATATGGACCACCTACTGTATGGATTTATACATATTGATCATATCCTCCCTTTAATCTCCTCTTCCCAAGAAATTCAGCTCAGTCCTCATAGCTGAGCTCCTCCATGCCTCTTATCAGTTTGGTTACTCTTCTCTGCATGTTCTCCAGTTCTCTGAAATCATTTTTGAGAACTGGTGCCCAAAACTGAACTGCATATTCCAGATGAGGCCTCACTAATGATTTTTACAGGGGTTAAATGATGTATATTACTCTACAGTCCATACCTATTTTAATACAAGAAACAATTTTGCTTGCTTTGGAAACTGCAGCTTGGCATTGCATGCCTTTTATTACTCCTATGATCTACCAGAATACCCAGATCCTTCTCAACCATTGACTCTCCCAGATGTACTCCACCTAGTATGTAAGATTCATGCATGGTTTTAGCTTCCAAGTGCCTAACTTTACATTTATCAACAATAAACCTCATTTGCTACATAGTTGTCCAATTAAATAATGCATTGAGGTTGGCTTGTAAGTTGGAGAAATCCTGTAAGGACGTTATTCCACTGCATAGCTTGGTGTCATCTGCAAACACTGAAATGGTACTTTTAATACCGAACTCTATATAATTTATAGATAGGTTAAAAAGTAAGAGTCCCAGCACTAGAGTATACCACTAATAACCTAAGACCATTCAGAGTATAAATCATTGATCACTACTCTCTGAATATGGTTTTTAGCCAGTTTTCTAACCATTTACAAACTGAATTTTCAAAGCCTATAGGCTTTACCTTACATATTAGGCGTGTGTGGGGAACTGTGTCAAACGCTTTATCAAAATCCAAGTATACTACATCCACAGCCACTCCTTTTCCTAAATTTTGAACTTTTACACCATTTCCTTTTACATATTCTGCTATATTCTTTGTAGCTTTTAAATGATGATAGTGTTCCTTCAAGTTTATATTTTTAAATGCTTTTCTTATTATTTATAGCTTTTCTTTGAACTTTGAACATTAGCCCTTTAAACATATTGCCCATGGAAACATAGTCTGCAGTGTGCTTACATACAGTTAAATTGAGGAATTCTCATTTCTGATCTTTATTTAATGACAACATTCCCTCCCAGTCTAAATCTTGGAGAGCAGCCCTCAGCCTTGGAAAATCAGTTTTTGTTTTTAAATTTGGTGTTTTTATCTTTCCAGTATGTGCTTGTTATGTATAGCTTACATTAAAAGAAATCATGTAATGGTCAATGCTACCCAGGTGCTCTTTTATATGAACATTAGTAATAAATTCCACAATGTTTGAGATGACAGGTCCAGCAGAACATCATTTCTAGCTGGGGCTTCTATAAACTGTGCTGTGAAATTTTCTTGTAATAGGTTCATACTTTTCTGTCCCATAACTTTTCCAGCAGTGCCATTACTCCAAGCAATTTCAGGGTACTTAAATCCCCCCATTATTATTACTGTCCCGGCCCTAGCAGTCCTTTCTATCTGTGCAAGCAACTGAGTCTCCACCTCATAATTAACACAGGGTGGCCTATAACAAACTCCAATAATTAATGGGTATGCACACTAATATGCGGCTTCACCCATAATGTTTCAGCATCATCACACTCTCCATCAACAAGGTCCTTTTGAGATCATTTTTCACATAGAGACAGACACTGCCACCTTTTCGTTTTACCTTGTGTTTCCAAAAGAGAGCATAGCCAGGAATATTAATAGCCCAATCATGTGAAGAATGAATTCAAGCTTCAGCAATAGCAATTAAAGTGGTTGTCAACCCTGGACAACCACTTTAACCTACAGGTAAGCCTATAATAAGGATTACCTGTAAGTTCCCTGCATATCTCCTAAACCTGCATGATTTAGGAGATATACAGTGTACTGTGATGTGCCCACGTCATTGGGCACATGCGCAGTGAAGAAACGGCCTTCGTGCCATTTCTTCACTGCGATCGTGCCACGATTGGCAGCAAGCTCGGGAGTGACGTCACGCGACTCCGGCCAGTCTCAGAGTCCGTGGTCCCGGAAGGAAGAGGGGCGGAAGATAGACGCGGCCTGGAGCGGGGACATTGCGGGCTTCCAATGCAGATAAGTGCCTCATAATGGGCTAATATGCAATGCATACTAGCCCATTATGCTTTTACATTGCAGGGTAATAAAGAGGAAGTAAAACCCATCAGGGTTTTACTTTCTCTTTAAATCTTAGCTCTCTTTACGCACCAAAGCTTCCATCTCTCCTATTTTGCCTGGCATACTTCTGGCATTAGTGAACAAACACTTAATTAATTAATTGTCGCATTTTGCACTTATGTATTACATACCTTTTTAGTAGCATTAACAGTACTATCATTGACAATGGCCGTTTGTAATATGGGAAACTGCTTATCACCTTAGCCCTCCCCTCATCTTCCCCCATTCCATGCTCCAATATTGTTTGACCCCTGTCTCACCTGTCTTCCCTGTAATATTTTAATTACCTCTCACCCCTCAGTATTAGCTTGAATAGCCTTCTCATAAACCTCTCCCCAAGCACAGCAGACCCTCTTCCATTTATGAAAATAACCCCAACCTTATCAAAAGAGGTCTGCCAACATCCCATTCAAGTAGTAGCAAAAAGGTACTCCCCCAGTACATATAGCGGGACTTTAAAGGCAGTACAATGAAATTATAAAAAATAATACATTTTATTCCAGAGAAAGGAAGAACACAGAATTACAAACATGTGCCAAGTCACATATGTTAATAAAATCATCAAGACCAAAGTTGTTACATTCCAGAGCTGGTACATAAAAGCGGTGCGGTTCATGTGTAGAGATGGAATCCTGATGGGTAAAGGCCCGACATGTTTCGGGATGGACTACCCTTCTTCAGGGGCCAATTAGTAACCCATGTACATATTCCCACACCAGAAGTAGAGGTCATACCGCATGTCCAGAGCCACCTCTGAAAGGATAAGAAAGAAACAGAATCCCCATGTGATGTTGGGAGAGCAGGGAACAAGGGGACCCCCACCGGTCAGACGTCACCCCGAAGATTCCGGGCACCACAAGGGCCCCCTGCATATGGCAAAGCCAAGTAGCAGGAGAGACCCTCCATTGGACTGACATCACAAGGCCTGTGGGTGAATGGGTAATAGCATGGTCCAAGCTGCTACAGAGGCGGTGGCTTCCATTTAGGTGCAAACTATCGTTTTCACTGGGGTATAACCTATATGCTAAGTTAGCCCAGTAAGTACTCTAGAAACCCAAATCCTTACCTCTTACACCAGTTGTTTAGCCATGCATTTAGTTCTGTGTGCCTTACCTGCATTATGCATGGCATGGGCAATGTTCCAGAGAATATCACCTTGGAGGTACTTCCCTTCAAATTGCAGCTTAGTTCTTTCAATTGATTCCTAAGGATCTTCCAACTTCCATGTATTCTGTCATTGGTCCCAACATGGACTAAGACAGCTGGGTCATGCCCAGCCCCTCTCAGTAATTTATCAAACCGGCCCATCACATGCTTGCATCAGAGAGACAACAAACCATTCAATTGAGCCGATCCTGGCAACAAATCTTTTTATCAGCTATTCTAATTATAAAAACCCCAATTACTGCCAGCTGTCTAGGTCTCCCTGCATTACCCTCACTACCCCTACTAGATGTCCGGCTCTACTGGCTGTTAGGGGTAGCAATGACATTCAATGTCCAGGTACTGTCAGTGCATATGGAAATTTTGTATACAAACACCCAAACCTGTAACTGTGGAGGGGGCGGTTTTGGGACAGGGTCATCCAGTGCCCAGGGCAAAGATGCCAAACTGCACCCCTCTTCCCCCTTCCCTCTCCCCACCCCCTGTTCATGATGTGCAAGCTTAGTGGATCCTATGCCCAGCAGTCTCTTGCTTGTCAAAATCACTGCCACTGTCACTACTCACTGTCAACCTTGTAACAGAAGGAAGGTGCCCCCATGCATACAGTAAACAATTGCACCCAGGGCAGCCGCCCCTCCTGCCCACCCCTTGTCCCGGCCCTGGGAGGGGGTGCTAGTTCAGATCAGGGAATGAGGCCAACATGATGAGTGCACTCAAATTTTAAGTTTTAAAGTGTATAGTAACAATTGTACCTTATAACATTTTATCTTAGAGAAGGAGTCCTGAAAAAATATTTTCTGAAGTATTGAGATGAAAATGATGTAAAGAAGTGTAGCTTTTATTACCTGGAGAACAGTTGGTGCGTAGTTCAATTTAAATTTTTAAACCGCTAAGGGCTACAAAGAAGGAGTGAGAGGGGTGGCCGTGACCCAAAAAAACACGTTTGCTATGCCCGATTTAATGTAAGAACAGTTTTCTGTTTTATAACTCTTCAGTAATCATGAGAAAAAAAGTACAAACTACATTTCCTGCATTGATGTCATCTTCAGAGAGAATCTCAAATGCACCTTTGTCATTGTTTTAAGATTCTGAAAGACTACCCAGAAGGCTATTCTCTGCAATCTGCACATAAAAGTCAAAGATGTTTGTATAAAGCATACACAGCTAGCCTTATGTCATGGGAGGTCTGTCACTTAACAGAGTGGTAAGAGGCATTACTGCACATTTAAACCAAGACAAGTTTTCTGTTTTAGACCTCCCTAGTAATACAATGCATCATCAAAAAAGAATGTAAAACTACATTTCACTGATTCCATCTTTAGAGAGAACTTCAATTCTAAAATCTGCACATTAAAGTTTGTGTGAACACAGGGAGCTTTATGCCTTGACATACCTGTCATAGATTAATTTTATTACAACTGATGTGCTGGCAAATATATGGAGTTTAGAAAAGAATGCTTATCAACTGCTGTATGCTCCTCTAGAAAGGTGTCCGTTTTTTTCTTGGTCACCTGAAGGTGTCAGATTTTTATTAATACTGTACAGAGAGAAAAGGGTTCTCCTCTTAATGTGGCTTTCATAGAAAATTATTTTTTACATGCTTGGGAAATGCCTTTAAACTGTATGTGGTGTTACAGAACAGAACAGGTGTCACGGACAGTATCAGCGACACCATATTCTGGCATCACATGCAATATTTTATCCAAATATGGATATGAATGGAATTCATTTATTCACAGAACGCCTTGCATTTTTTTTCAATGATTACAAGACATTCTTTGATTGGATGAAGTGCTGATCATGATATCACCACCCCTCCTCTCAATCCAATCAGAGAACACATTGTATTAGCTGATGCAAGTGCAGCTCAAAAAATGAATTTATTTTAGTAATTCAATTCAAAAAGTGAAACTCATATATTATATATAGATCAATTGCACACAGAGAAATATATTTCAAGCATTTCTTTCTTTTCATTTTGATGATTATGGCTTACAGCTAGTGAAAACCCAAAATTCAATATCTCAGAAAATGAGAATATTACATAAGAGTAATTTAAAAAAAAAAGGTTTTTAACACAGAAATGTTGACTTACTAAAAAGCATGTCTATGTACTGTATAGTATGCACTCAATACTTGGTCGGGGCTCCTTTTGCATGAATTTCTGCATCAATGTGGCGTGGCATAGAGGACATCAGTCTGTGGCACTGCTGAAATATTATGGAAGCCCAGGTTGCTTTGATAGCAGTCTTCAGCACATCTGCATTGTTGGGTCTGGTATCTCTCATATTCCTCTTGACAATATCCCACAGATTCTCTATGGGGTTTAGGTCAGGCGAGTTTGCTGGCCAATCAAGCACAGTGATACCATGATCATTAAACCAGGTATTTGTACTTTTGGCAGTGTGGGCAGGTGCCAAGTCCTGCTGGAAAATGAAATCAGCATCTCCATAGAGGGAAGCATGAAGTGCTCTAGAATTTCCTGGTAGAGAGCTGCACTGACTTTGGATTTGATAAAACACAGTGGACCAAGCACCAGCAGATAACATGGCTCCCCAAATCATTACTGACTGCGGAAACTTCACACTGGACCTCATAAAACTTGGATTTTGTGCCTCTCCACTCTTTCTCCAGATACTGGGACCTTTGATTTCCAAATGAAATGCAAAATTTACTTCCATCTAAAAAGAGGACTTTGGACCACTAAACAACAGTCCAGTTCTTTTTCTCCTTAGCCCAGCTAAGACACTTCTGACGTGGTCTCTGGTAAGAGGAATGGCTTGACACAAGGAATGCAACAGTTGTAGCTCATGTCCTGGATACGTCTGTGTATGGTGGCTCTTGAAGCACTGACACCAGCCATTGTCCACTCCTTGTGAATCCCCCCCAAATTCTTAAATGGCCATTTCCATTAATATGCTTGGATACAGAACTCTGAACAGCCAGCTTCTTTAGCAATTACATTTTGTGACTTACCCTCCTTGTAGAGGATGTCAATGGCTGTCTACTAGACAACTGTCAGGTCAGCATTTTCCCCATGATTGTGTAATCTACAGAACCAGACTGAGAGACCATTGAAAGGCTCAGGAAACTTTTACAGGTGTTTTGAGTTAATTAGCTGATTGGAGTGTGACACCACGAGTGTACAATATTTTCAGCAAGACAATGATCCCAAAGACAAAGCCAAGGAAACTCTCAATTGGTTTCAAAGAAAGGAAATAAAGCTGTTAGAATGGCCCAACCAATCACCTGACTTGAATCCAACAGAATATCTACGGAAATAACTAAAGATCAGAGTTCATAGAAGAGGCTTATGGAACTTTCAAAATTTGAAGATTGTTTGTGTGGAAGAATGGGCCAAAATTACACCTGAGCAATGCAGGTGACTAGTTTCTCCATACAGGAGGCGTCTTAAAGCTGTCATTACCAACAAAGGATTTTGTACGAAGTATTAAATAAATTTCAGTTAGCGTGTTCAATACTTTTTCTCTGTGTCATTCCATTTTATTACACATAACTGAATGTTTTAACTTATTTGTTTTGGTTACTTTGTATGTATGGATTGCATGGGTTGTTACGGACATGTGGTGAAACTTTAAAGTCAATAGCACCTTTATAAATATATGTACCTAGAAAAAGGGTGACATGTTCAATACGTTTTTATTACACCCCTCACATTTTTGTAAATATGATATCTTTTCATGTGACAACTCTGAAGATATCACATTTTGCTACAATGTAAAGTAGTGAATGTACAGCTTGTATAACAGTGTAAATTTGCTGTCCCCTCAAAATAACTCAACACACAGCCATTAATGTCTAAACCGCTGGCAACAAAAGTGAGTACACCCCTAAGTGAAAATGTCCAAATTGGGCCCAATTAGCCATTTGTTCTCCCCAGTGTCATGTGACTCATTAGTGTGACAAGGTCTCAGGTGTGAATGGGGAGCAGGTGTGTTAAATTTGGTGTTATCGCTCTCACTCTCTCATACTGATCACTGGAAGTTCAACATGGCACCTCATGGCAAAGAACTCTCTGGGGATCTGAAAATAAGAATTGTTACTCTATATAGAGATGGCCTAGGCTATAAGAAGATTGCCAAGACCCTGAAACTGAGCTGCAACATGGTGACCATACAGCGGATTAACAGGACAGGTTCCACTCAGAACAGCCCTCGCCATGGTTGACCAAAGAAGTTGAGTGCACATGCTCAGTGTCATATCCAGAGGTTGTCTTTGGGAAGTAGATGTATGAGTGCTGCCAGCATTGCTGCAGAGGTTGAAGGGGTGGGGGGTCAGCCTGTCAGTGCTCAGACCATACATAGCACGATCCCCTCTCTTCAGAGACTGGGTGGCAGGGCA